>VZTD01001038.1:1139662-1164470 GCA_013397725.1 Rhagologus leucostigma | reverse complement strand
AGGTCTTCCCGGGGCGGTGGGTGGTCCGGGAGCGGAGGGGGGCTCGTGAAGGGCCGGAGCATCGCGGCAGCTGAACGGGGCAGAAGTGGCTGCACCCGCTGGAAACAAGAACTAAGAGCCCCCCGTGCTGTGGGGAGACTTTTGACCCGGTGCGTGTGAAATCCAGGCGCTGTGGCAAGAAACACAGAACAGAATTGTTTTGAAGTACCTGAAGCTGGTGCTTTGCAACTCGTCAGAGACCCAGCTGACTCCATTTCTCGGCTCTTTGTCTCCACATCTAAACAGCTGTGGTGGTACTTCCCGGGTGCTTTATTTGGAGCCCGCTGCAGGCCCACGGGGAATAGGTCGGGGAAGTTTTCTGCTTTCCTTCAAATTTCAGTGTGGGGGAGTCGCTGCTGTGCTTTAGTCTTTGAATGCTGGTTGACCCGCACACGTGTCGGTACTTTTTGGACAATTTTGCACCTCGCAGGTAGCGAGAAATTAATCCCTGCCTTTTGTGCCTGTTCCATCAGGTGTCTGCAATGTTCTTTCCCTGGAAATTAAAGCCAGTCCTAAAGTCCGAGCTTTCGTGGGTGAGCAAGTGCTGCTGAAATGCTCCTTCAAATCCAGCTCCCCCATCACGGAGAGCCTGCTGGTGGACTGGACCTACCGCCCCCTCACTGGGGGCCAGATGGAGACAGTAGGTGGAACAGGGCCAGGCCTCTGGGCAGGCTGAAAACCTGAATTTTCTGATTGCTTTGCTGGGCTGCTGCCTCGCTTTGCAGTCTGGGAGTCTCGTTGTTGCCTTCTTTCCCCTGTAAAATTCCTTTGGAGTTCTCTGGGCAAAAAAATATTCTACGTAAATACAAAATAGCATAATAATGATAAAGTAGATAAATTTGTGGGTTTGCCACGAGTGCTGCATTGCACGCTGCACAGAACGTAAAGATTTGATTGGTAGCCTTATTTCTCTTATATAGGAAATGTTCTTCCTGACTTCTTGTGTGTCATTATTCCTTTATTTTTGCAATGCAAAATTCCTTTATTTTTACAGTGCCAAAACCACTCTACTCTGCTTTCCTGGACGAGCCTTTTATTGCCACAATTATTGCCTTTCCCTCCTTGCAGGTTTTTCATTATCAGTCCGTTCCACACCCCACAACAGCGGGGAAGTTCAAAGACAGGATATCCTGGGCTGGGAACGTTGCTAACGGTGATGCTTCCATCGCTATCCAGAGCCCAGTGCTCAGTGACAACGGGACGTTCATCTGCAGCGTGAAGAACCCCCCGGACGTTTATCACAACATTCCCCAGACAGTGCTGGTGGTTACAGAGCGGGGTAAGGCTCCCTGCCCAGAATTTGGCCTCACCTGTGTGCTAGAGTTGCTTTGTGGGATCTCGGAATTCCGAGCATCACGCGGGAAGTGCTCCCTGGAGTTCCTCGCTGGAGTTTCAGCAGAGGTTACCTCAGCCCCGCTCTCTGAGCTCAGTACTTTGAGAACTGCTGAATTGATTTGGGGCGGGAAGGGGCAGGGGAAGCTGTGGTGATAACAGGAATCAAAAGCGCCTCTTTGTTCAGAAGTTTCAGCCTCCGCAAATTGCAGGAGAACAAGTTAAACATTGAGGAAACGCTGGCCTAAAAATAATCTCCACATCACCAGCGCTGATTGTCAGTAATAATTTCCTCATCTGCCCTGCGTGCCAGCCCTGCCCCGAATTCCCAGCTCAGACGTGCTGATAGAACTGTGTCGTGCCCTGCCTTCCTCTGCAGCTCCCGCATCTGAGGCGCCTGCCTGGGCTGGGTGTGGGGGCGGGAGCCCTGCAGGTTTAGGGGCAAGAACCCTGCAGGTTTGGGGACAGGCTGTTTCCAGTCTGCCAGCCCTGTCTTTCACGTGAAAGGGCCACCAAGCTGTGCCCTGGGTGAGCGTTTGTCCCCGAGGCTCAGCCAAGCTGTGTCTCGCTGTGTTTCAGGCCTGGCCTTCCAGCTGACCTCAGCAGCTCTGCTGTCCATCCTGGTGTTTCTCCCTTCCATCCTCGTGGTCGTTCTGCTGCTGGTGAGGATGGGGAGGAAATTCCGGGTGCTGAAGGAGAAAGGAAAATGTGGCTACAAGAAATCCTCCATCGAAGTGTCCGATGAGTAAGTCCCGGCTGCAGGCTGGAGCCTGTATTTCCACTTCGGGGTGTTGGCACAGGCACGAGGGATGATTTCCCCACTGTCCTTAAGCACAGCCTGTCTGCAGTTCAGCTGCTGGTATCTGCTTCTCGCCCAGCAGTCAGAAAGCTTTGGGAAATCCCCGTGCTGGAGCATAAACCAAGCGCTCCACATCCCCTTTTTTCTGTCATTCGCGTGAGGAATGCCGTGGAACTGAAGCAGTTTGGGTTAGACACTATTTCACTTCTGTAATGAGGTTTATTTTGGCCTGAGTCAGCAGGGTGTTTTGCACGTGTGAGCTTTGTGTGTTGCGTTTTGGGGTGAAGTCCCTCTGACAGCAAAATAAACCAAATAATGCTACCTGTGGTGGCCTGAGCAGAGATGTCAGGTACTGAAGGAGCCCTGGAGACTGAATTCCCACCTGCTCAGTTCCTTGCACAATGATTTTTTTTTTTTTTTACTGCAGTCTTTTAATGTTCTGATAGGTGTTGCCTGATTTACCAGCCAGAAATCAACTTTTGTTTTAATCTTTGCGGCACTTAAGTGAAATATCCACCTTTGAAATGAGGCACCTGGCAGCTTCCAGTCCTTTTGGCTTTGCTGCGTGGAGTCAAAGGCTTTTCCTCATGATGAAAAACCTTCAGTTCCATGTGGTATAACCAGAATTCACAGTCCAGAGGAGATAGGGGAATGTCTGGGGGGGAAAGTCCAACCTGATGCTGTGCTTTTCCTGCAGGCCTGAGCACACGGACACAGCCGGCTGCGGGGGGAAGCTCAGGGAGTGGTGCCTGAACTGTGTGGTAAGTGGAAGTTGGTGTTTTCACAGAGGTTTTGCCAACTTGGGTGCTCAAAGAAGGTGCTAAGAGCAGCAGGTAGAGTGTCATAACATCTCTGGGTGTCCCAGGTGCGTCCCAAATGGCTCCTTGGAGCTTCCTGGGAGTGAGAGCTGCTGGCTGTACTGGTGGAGAAGCTGTCATGAGATCCATCAAATTGCTTTTTCATTTGACTTGACTGGAGTCAAAGCTGTCATTTTAAGATGAAAAATCAGGGCTGAAGTGCCAGCTGCTGCGGGGTTTCTTTAGGGGCTCTGCATGAGCAGTTTGGGGTTGGCAGGGCCGTGGTGGGGAAGGCAGGCAGTGACCCCTCAGCCCACTGTGTTTCTGCAGAGGCCGTGGAGATCTTCCTCCTTCCACCTCGTTTTCATTGCAACAGAACGTTGCTAAACCCCTGTGGTTTGTTTGTTTGTTTGTTTCTGCTTTTTGTTTGTCGTGCTCTCTGAAGTGGTGGTTGCCTCCTAATTCTGCTCCTTCCCTTCCCACCCCAGCAGCAGCTCCTGTTAATCAGGTGCCTCGTGCTCCAGCTCCTGAGTGTCTTTGCCACCTGCTGCCCTTGTTTTGTGCGAGTCCTGTGTGCTGGAACAGGCAGCCACAAGCGTGGCACATTCCAGAGTAATGCCCGAATCGAGAGGGCTTTCATTGTGTCCCACAGAGCAGATCTACCTCAGGGGTAAAATTTACCTTTGCATCTCATGAACACAGTCAGGACGTGTGTTAAGGAGGATTTAAATATGTGTTGCTTGATTCACTCTTCTAATGCCAGTGATTTAAAATGTCCTAAATGCCCAAGCCCTCAGACAGGCGTGTGCTGATGGTTTCTATTAGATCCAGGATGAAAAACAGGCAATTACGTAAGTTGAACATAAAATATTTACAGAGCTGCATTAGACACAGCAGGTACAGAGCTGCAGTGTTGGGAACGAGGGTTTGGAGAGGTGCAGGAAGCAGGAAATGCTTTGTGCCAAAGGCGGAGTTGCCTTGGGAGGTGGAAAGGCTGTTCCAGGTGATATTCTGGGAACCAGGGAAGCACCAGGTGGAGAGACGGGAAAGGATGGAGCCCCAGTTCAGAGAGCAAAATGCTCTCAGGAAGTGGGAGATCTTAAAAGCTGAAAAATGTCCTCTCATCCTTTGGGAGGAGTCAAATTGGAATCATAAAATCCTGCTGCTTTCATGTAGAGCGTTTTGTCGGGTTTGACCCTTTGCTGTCTGATACTGAAATATTTATCTGATCAGGTCTCTGAGAGTGCTGCCCCACTTGCTTTGATGATTCTGCATTTTTGAGGTTTCTCTAATGTGCTTTTTCATGCTTCATATGTGACCAAACAATTAAAATTGCAAAGCCAATGGGAAATCTCTTCAGACTGAAAATGTTGGGAGTGTCAGTGAGATTTCCCCTGCAGAGCTGAGGTGTTCGGTGAGTTTCCAGCTCCGAGCTGCAGAGCTGCTTGTGGGGACACCATCAAATGAGTGCTGTGGTTAGAGCAACAATGGGGTTCTGAAAGTGGGTGTTTGTCAGGGCTGAAAAACAATAATTTGTGCTGCTCAGGACTGTCTCTGCAGGGTTCTGCTGCACTTTCTGGTCCATCTTCAGCTGCTGCTTCTCTTGAAACACATCTCACGTGTGGGTTATGCCGTGGTGATTGTGTCTGGGAGAGGTCAAACAGATTTAGTGCTCTTTTATTTTTATTTTTATTTTTATTTTTATTTTTATTTTTATTTTTACCAGTGTTTTTGCAAGTCCCCTGGCTTGCTCAAGCACAGCAGCATTTCTGGGAAGCATTTAGGCTCCTGCCAGCAGCCCAGCCAGGCTCAGCGTTTGGCTGAGCTCATGACTTCATTCATGTCTTCACACATAGTCTCAGTTTCTCTCTCCATGTTCCCCGTTTAGGACACGGATGAAGAAGATCCATACTGATGCAAGATTGAAGCTGTGGAAAAAGACTAAAATTACAGCACTGAAAATCACTGTTAGATCCTTCCAGAGGCTGCTGGATAACCAGTGCAGGTTGAAGGAGGTGCTCTGCTCTCAGTGGATTGGAAGAATAATGCTGATGGGGTAATTCACTTCTATTTAAGCACAAAATAATGATTTTTAAAAAATCTTTCTAATTTATTGGGGAAAAGAAAATCTCTTGCCCTCAGATCTGCAGGGCCTACAGAAGCCTCAGTGCCTCCAGTGCCCACGTGCCTTGGTTTACCTGCAAATTGGTTTTGTTTATTGGTTTGATTTTTTTGGTGACATCCCTCCTTTCCTGAGCCCTGGAAACCCAACTTTTTGAAGTAAAGGCTGCTCCAGCTCTCTGGGCTGCTCACCTTTGGGCACTGACAAGGTTTATTCTCAGGTTTTTTGGAGCATACTGACTCAAACCGGTTTGATGGAGTGGTATCCAGCATCCTCTGTCTTGGAGTGAAGAGAACCTACTGCTTTTGAAGTATTTTTTGGTTTATTCAGCTGCGTCACTGGGTACCTCTCCTTCTACTTGTAGAAGTGAAGCACAATTCATAGAAAACTATTTTTTTTTTCTTTTTTTAATCAGAAATGCAAATGGGGACTCTGTTTCTGGGGACACACAACCCCATCTACCTCAGCCATGGACTCAAGCACTGCCCAAAGGAATGTTCTGTTTGCAGTAGTTGTTTTCTTCCTCCCTGCTTCTAGGACCTTTTTAGGGCAATGGTTAATTGTGCAGCATTACTTCCCCTCGAGGAAAGGCATTTCCTCTTTCACCAGCCTTGTCCAACAACGAATGGCAGAGAGCAGTGGAATTCATTCACTCAATCCCTAAAAAGCTGCTTTCTTTCCGTATCAGTCAAATATTCTCCTTTTACAGATGTGCTACAGGTTTACTGCTGATTTTGCTGTGCAATTACCAATAAATTGCATTATTTCATTCTGGGCTGTGGGTCTCTTTATTGGGCTAAATGTGGCTGGACTCATAAAACTGCCGTCCTGAAGTGTAAAAATTGCCATGTGATGATGGGTAAAGGTTTTTAGGGAGCAGATTTAACCCAAAAGGGGACAGGTACCAGGTCCCCCCTCAGCAGCTCTGTGTGGGCTGCAGGTTTCAGGTGTGGTGAAGCTCTCACTGAGAAGTAGGTCAGCTGTAGATCTGTGCCTCCAGATAAAGAAATACATTTTTCTCCTGTCTACTATAAAGCAATATTTAAAGTGTTTGTGCTCCTGGGTGACACAGCACCTCTGTCAGCCAAAACTTTCCTGGGAAAGGTTTTTGGAGGGATTGTGCAGCCTAGGGGAAGTGGCTTTGCCGTTCCACTCTCAGCACTCACACACCACACGACTTCTCTGCGGAAACCAAAGGCTCCTTTTTGCTGCAAAATGTTGGATTTCAGCTGTGCCTCCTTGGCTGCGAGTGTGCTGGATCCTGGGCACATCTTCCTGGTGCGAAGCTGAGCTGCCTCCTTGGAGCTGCGAATGGTGCTGAGCTTTCTCTTCCTCTGCCGCCCATATGGAAATCTTTTGGTGCACCGTGGAACCCACCGATACTGGAATGGAGAACAGGAGCTGCTCTGGTGTTTCGAGGAAAGAGGAAGGGTGAAAATGGGCTTTCAAAGTGGCCAGGGGGGGGATGCAGCAATGAAAATCAGTGGCTGGTGTGTGTTTCAGAAGGAAGCAGCTGCCCATGCTGTGCCAGGCAGGTTCAGAGGCCCTTCAGCCCCTGAAGGGGCCTGGCAGCACCAGGAGGAAGGCACGGCCACATCACTCGGTGTTGCTGCTGCCTCCCTGGGACAAGATCCAGGGCGCAGCAGTGACAGTTCTCTAACCAGCTCTGAGCCCCAAAAACAAAGCAGGAGGGAGCACAGGGTGCGTGCCAGGAATCTCTGTGTCCTGGACTGGTCATCGTGACTGGTCGGGCCAGTCTGCCACGCCGGGCCTGAGCCACGGCTCGTCCCTGTGAGGCGCCTCCTGAAGCTGCCCCATCGCCCCTCTCGGGCAGATGCATCTGCAGTTGGTTTCCCCTCTCTGTTGCACATCTTGACTCGCTGTTCCGCTTTCACTCGCGTGTGAAAGTGACCATCCGACCTAACCTGAGAGAAGGAACCGAAGGCCGCCGAGACGGATCTTGCATATGCAACCTCGGGATGATTTAGCAACTGATTCAGCTCCTCTGAATCAGTCGCTGAAGAACCCTTCGTGCGACACAAGCCAACTTCTCCAGGCCCCACTAGGTGAGTATTTTTTGCTGAAGTATTTATTTCTGGATGCTTTTTCATTTGTTTTTCCCGAGAAGAGAACCAAGGAGCAGAAGAGCTGGTGCCTCAGACCCCATGTGCAAAAGCAGGGAAATGTGAAGGCCACGCGGCGTCTGTACCCTTTTTCCCCCGATGTGTTTGGGAGAGGGGATTTGGATGTGTCAGCACTGGCACACACAGCACAGCTGGTGAGTGGGTGCTGGCTCCAGCTGGTGCCTCCCAGCACCCTCTCACTGCTGTGTGGCACAGGGGGAGACCCTGCAAAAAACGTGTCCCCAGACGGGACCAGAATTCCTTCTCAAAAACAGGGCAATAAATCCAGCAAAGACTTGGTGGCAAATGAGGCCCAGAGCCCCAGCAGCTCAGCTGCAGGGACTTTTTGGAGGTTCTGGGAACAGAAATCTCAGCTTTCTGCAGCTGAGGACTGTTTGTGGAGCTGGCTGCTGTTATGCCTGCTGCAGTGGGGTGGTCCTGGGAGGGTGCGGCTCTGCAGGTTTTGGCAGTGTCTCTGGGAAAGCAGGATGCTGTGCCTGCTGCCCTGAGCTGTGCTGGCCCAGCTGAGGGCCCTGGGGCTGGGCAGGAGTTGTGTTTGTAGGTCAGGTGTGCACCAGCGCGGGCTGTGCAGCGAAGTGTGTCACAGCAGAGCTGCGCAGAGCACAGCCAACCACACAAAAACCCAACCCCAGAGGGGTCCTGTGTTTTCAGAGGCAGATGGGAGAGAATTCCGGAAGGTTTGCTGCCACTTCTCAGGATATTTCGTTGGTGGAAGGTGCAGGGTGATGAAGGTACAAAGCTGCAGTGACTTTCTCAGCCTAGAACTGATCCAAGGGTCCCCAGCATCTGATTCTGTGCCCGGAATCCCTGTCTGAGGCTGACCTGGGGATCCTCTCACTTGCACGATGAAGCGAAAAGAGAAGCCACCAAGATGCCAGAGATGATTCAGCTCTTGTCTTTCTATTTCTATTTCGTTGCTGCAGTACTGCGAAATACGTGCTGGTAATGGCAGCCTCAATTCCAGCTTCACGTGAGGGTTCTCCAGGCAGGAGAGCTGCTCTCAGTAACTTTTTACCCCTAAGTAAGTTTGGAATGGCCACAGCTGGGGTTCATGGAGCAGGGACAGGGCAGCAGGGTGCTGATTCTTGCCTGCCTTTGGCACATTCCTGGTGGTGACAGCCAGTCCTTCCCTGGGCTGCAGGAGAAATCCGTGATGTGCAGAAAGGAGATGTCGGCTTCATTCTGAGAGATGTGGAGCAGGTCAAGCTGAATCCAGGGACCAAATGTGGCACTGCTCCAGTAGAACCTCTCACCGAGTGCAGCGCCCAGGGGCAAGGATTTAGTTCTGGAGTAGGGGGGCTGTGTTTTAGGACCAAACTTCTCTGATTCTGTCATATTAAAAACATCTGATTGCTTTGGGAGCAGAGCCAACACCTGTGAACATCTCGGCTCAGATGTCAGAGGCTCGACCACCAAACCACCGGAAAGATTCATGACTTAAGGGAAAACACGAAGGGGTTTAGGCTGAGCCCTCTCCCCCACGCTCTTCCTTTCCAAGCTCAGCGCGGTCTCACAAACCAGAGCCCTGCTCCCTGCTCTCCGTGCTGGACTTGGCTTTCAGCCTCCCAGACTCAGACACTGCACATCAGAGTCTTCCTCTGACCTTGAGCTGGTTGCCAGTCCTTGGTATCTTGCCCCAGGGGACACTGGACATGTGTCCAGGGCACATGTGTCACCTCTGCTGTTCTTTTCAGAGTGAGAAGATGTTGCTGAGCCTGACCCTGCTGCTGACATGGCTGGGTAAGCTCTGAGTCTTATTTCCTTCTGCTTTCCCCTCTGCCTTTGCTGTTAAGACCCATGTGTCTCTCCTCCTGTGGTGAGAACCTCTTGGAGCTGCTCCTCTCCTGGGTGCCGGTCCCTCCTCTGGCCCTGCGTGTGCTGATCTCCCCTTCCCGCAGACCTCTCCTATACATCGGCTGCAAACTGCACTGGCATCCCTGGATGTGTCCTGTATTTAGGCTCCAAGGCTTTGAAAGAAGCAGAACTGCTTCACCAAGTCTAAATACAGGGAGAGGTTTCCAAAGTATTGATTTTGGCTCTGCTCAAGGCAAGCACCTCCCTTGGTCCTCTCCGCTGGCAAATATTTGTCATTTTCAGCTCCTCAGCTGGTCAAGACCGACAGAACTTGCTTGGGAAGGTGCAGCACTTTGCATTCATTATTTACAGGGCTTCAGACAAACACTTGGTGCTTGGCCGGGGCCCAGCCCTCAGTGGTTGTGGACAGGCTGAGCCGAGTGGCTCAGCCACGAGGACGAGCCTACCTGTCTGAGCAGCTCCCGCTGAATCAGCTCAGCCAGCTCTCAGCAAACAACAGCCTGAGCCTCAGCCTCCCCTCACGGTGCACTGCAGGCTCTGAGGCAGGTGGGGCTTCTGCTGCTAAGCCCCAGTGACATTTTCTGCCCCACTCGTTTCAGAGAATCATTTAGTTCGGAGAAGACCTTTAATCCCCTTCCTGCAGCACGCTCTGCAGCCCAGCGAGAGGCAGCTGCTTCGTGCGGTTGTGTCAGCTCTCTGCTCTTTGATGTTCCCCTGGTTTGCTTTTTTTCCCACTGTCCAGCTTCTCCAGAAACCCCAAGCTGTGGTTACGTGGCCAGACAAGTACAAGCCCAGGTCTGGAGCCTGTGAGCAAAGGGGAAGGAAGCCAAATGGGCAGTGAGGGAGGAACTGAAATTCATGTGAAGCACTTGAATTGCCCCAGGCCTGGTACAGATGAGAGCAACACAGGTTTTCCCAGCCAGTGACTCACAGGCACAGCCCTGCAGGAGCTGCAGGCTTTGGCTCCGAGGCGTGGAGGGCAAGGGTTGTGCTTCCCAACTTCCCTTCGGCTGGATCACACGGCAGCAGCCCTTGGTGTGGCGGCGGGAGGATGTGCTGCCCCACATCCCAGGCACGCCACGAGCAGGGGTCAGGCACAGGCTTGGCCTCTGGACTGGTCAGGGCCCTGAGCCCCAGGCTTCCCTGGGGAGGAGATAACCATGGGGACAGGCAGGCTGCACCTGGCCGTCCTCCCTGGGCTCATCCTGCTGTCCTTGTCCCCGGCAGAGCGGTGCAGCGGCGCTGCCGGGGTGTTCATGGAGCCTCAGCTTCGAGCTAGGGCTGGGGACTCTGTGCTGCTGCAGTGCCTCTTCCTAGACCCCGACAGCAAGGGATGGACCCTGTACAAAGTGGACTGGCTGCACAAGGCAGGAGCTGGCACCCAGGTGGGTCAGGACAGGGGTGGGCAGTGGAGGGGACACGGGGGCCGGTGGCGGGGGAGGGAGAGCGAGGCGGCCCTGGGGAGGCCGTGGGGAAGGAGGCTGTGGGGAACCTCATCCGCCTGTCCCAGGCCACGCCGAGAGGAAGGTTCCATGAGGGGAAGAAGGGCCCCCGTGTGGTGGCGGGACCCCTCCGCACGGCCCCGCAGCGCCGGGGAAGCACCGCTGTGGCTGCTGCATCCTGGCGCTCTCCCGGAGCGTGCCGGGCTCTGAACGAGGAGAACAATCCACGGGAGAGGGAGAGAGCGCGAATCTGAGGGCTCTCGAGGAGGGACAGGGCACCTGACACCCTTCACCTGACGCCGTCTGTGCCCTGGCAGGAGGAGATGGTGTTTTATTACTACAGCAACCACGGCGTCCCCGTGGGCCGCTTCAAGAACCGGGTGCAGTGGCAGGGGAACGTGTCCCGCTGGGACGGCTCCATCCGGCTGCAGGACGTGCGCGTCAACGACAGCGGCACCTACGAGTGCGAGCTCCGGCTGCTCCAGAACAGCAGCATCTTCAGGAGCCGGACGGTGCTGCACGTCAGCCCCGCGGCACCCAGAGGTGCGTGCCGCGCCCCGGGGCTGCTCCCGGAGCCCGCAGGCTCCAGGAGCCGCCCCCACGGCTCTCCCGCGGCAGGGCTGGGGTCCCCGCGGTGCCATCCCCTGCCTCGGTGTCTCCCCGGCAGGACGAGGAGCAGTGGGCGCCGAGGATGCCGCGCCCCCGAGAGACTCTGGGTTCTGGCCGGCCGTGGTGGGCTGTGGCTGCGTGGCCGTCGTGGTGGCGTTCCTGGCCGGGCTCTGCGTGAGGAAGAGGTACCGGGGCTGGCTCTGGGTTACGGGGGTCAGAAAGCACCTCCCTGCAGCCCTCCTGCGCTGCTCTCCTGGCCCAGCTTTGCCCTGACGCTCTCAGGTGCGAGGGTTCAGCTCCACAAGTGTGGGGTGCAGCCTCCTGCTGCCATCTAGTGTCACCCTGCCCTGGCCGGCGTCCCCTCGGCTCCCACACCTCCTGGGCTGTGCCAGCAGCAGGGATGGCCTGGCCCAGGCATGTGCAAAGGGGTGTCAGTGTCCCGGGAGAGGGAGGGAGGGTCAGGAGGAGCGGGTGATGCTTCTCGCCGGAGGTGACACTGCTGCTGCCTTCCCTCGAGGTTTGCAACCAACACAGCCCTGGAGAGGATGGGGAAGAGCAGCAGCAAGAACAAAGCAGAGGTGAGAGCTGAGGCTGGAGGGATCCCTGGGGTTGGGTGTGCAGGCTCAGGGCTGGGGAGGCCGAGGGAGGGCATCCCATGCTGCCCAGGCACGAGGGGCCGTTTGCCGGCCAGCTCCAACCGTGGCTCTTGTTGCTTGCCCTGTAACTGGGGTCAGGCAGCCGCTGTGTGTTTGGGGCTGCTCGGTTCCAAACACCCCGATCTGCCCCTTGCAGGAAGCAATTTACTCCTCAATCCCTGGAGCTGAGGTACCCAAGGCTGAGCAGGAAGCAAAGAAGAAGAGGAGAGCTGAGGACACGTACATAACCATGGTGAGGAGCTGCAGCAGGCGTGGGGGGACCCCCACATCGCTGTGCCCGTTACCAGGGTCACCGCATCCAGGGCCTCACTCCCTCTGCCAGACCCCAGCATCCCGTGCCCCCTGCCCCCTCCAAACCCACCCTGGTACCTGTGGTGAGGCTCACACCTTGTCCCTTGCTCCTTGCAGCACCCCTCTCACTGCCGGGACAACGGCGTCTACGTGGAGCTGGCCAAGAGGGCGATCCCGTCGGAATGGATGGCAGAGGGGACACAGAGGGATGGACAGAGCGAGGAGCCCCACAGCAGAGCAGAGGAGGCACTTCCCTGGCCTCCAGAGAGGGAGAAGTAGCCGTGCTGTGGGATGGCAGCCCTTGCCCAGGTGTGTCCAAGACACCTTTGTCCCTCTGAGGACTGAGAACTGGTGACACGTCGCTGTGTGCTCTGTGCCAGGGCACTGCTGGGGCACAGCCCAGCCCAGTTGTCTGCAGGGAACCAGGGGACACCTGGCTCTTGCCCCCTGGTCTCTGGAGAGGGGCACAGTGGGCACAGCCTCACGCTCCAGCTTTGATCCTGGCCCAGGATAAGGATCTCCAGGGGGGGAGATGCAGGAGGAGCCTCCACAGTATTTTTCTGTAGATAATAAAACTCAGGGAGTCTTCCCTGACCCTGTCTTCATTTTACCTCCTGCCTAAGCGTGTGATGTCCAAGTGTGCCAAAATCTGCCTGACCCAGAGCCTGGGAGCCCCTGCACCCACGTACAGCCTCACACGGGCACCCGCCAGCCCCGCTGGCTCCAGGCGGGAGCAAAGCCAAACGGGACAAAAAACGGGTCCCCTGGCAGCAGGATGGGGACGGAGGGGTTCAGGACAGAGCCCCCACGTGTGTCCCCTGGCCATGGGTGAGCAGCCGGGTGCCGGGCAGCGCTGGCCGGGGGGAGCCCAGCCACCCCTCCCGAGCCTCCGGGGCAGCGTCTGGGCGGGCGCTGGCGCTGCTCCCGCTCTATCTCTGGGTGCTGGGCGCTATCTCTGGTGCCGGGCTCTATCTTTAGATGTTTGACACCTCCAGGTGCGGAGGGAGCCGGGACCCTCCACCTCCCACCGCTGCCGGAGACTGCAGCGCCGCGCTGCGCTCCTTGGTTCTCGTTGACACCCTGCTCTCTTTTCCCGCAGGCAGCCGCGGGACGGGATTCAGGAGGAACCGGCCCCCGGAGCTGGATTTGGGGGATCGGGGGGGTCGCACAGGGCCTTTGTAGGGTCGTGGGAGCTGTAGCAGCAGAGCAGAGCGGGCTTTGCCTGCCCGGGATGGGTGGGAAAGGGCTGGGTGTGCAGCGAGGGTTTGCTGTGACACTCCCGTGCCTTCTCTCCCGGCTGTCCTGCTTCCCCTGCGGACTCTGGTCAGGCAGCAGAGCCCCCCTGCATCCCTCCTGCCTCTCTGCTGCCCCTTCCCTGCCTCCCCAGGGCTCTGCTGCACGGGAACCGAGGAGTGCCCTCGGAGCATCCCTCGCCCCTCTCCCCAGTGATGCTGTCCCAGCAAACGCCACCCCGCCGTGTCCCGGGGCCTGAGCAGCTCTGTCACTGCCTCTCCGGTCTCCAGGAGGTCTTCTTGTCTTTCCTGCACCCATCTCTGCAGCCTGAATCCCGGTTTGGAGCCCAGGCCCCAAAGGCTTTCCTTGACCGATGGTGCGAAGGGGACCAAAGACTTTCTCCAGCCCTGTTACTGCTGGGCAGAGGCTCCCCGTCCCAAGGCTGGGTGAGGAGAGGTGTTATCCTGGGAGAAGATGCTGCTGGAGAAGGGGAAGGAGCCTCCAGCAGAGTCTGGCAGCCCTGGGAAGCGATGGAGCTGTCCGGGAGCGCGCAGGTGACCAGGAGCACCTCTACCTGCTGCAGCCTACCTGGGGCATCCTGGCTGGGCTCCTCGGGCCCCTCTGCTCTCCCCAGCCCGGAGCAGCCCCTCTGCTCCCTGCCTGGCTCCGGGAGGGCATTTCCAACACTCCTGGGCCCCGCTGGGCTCTCCAGAACGGGCACTGCTGCTGTGGATGGTGCGAGCGGGGCTGGCCGCCGGCCTCCAGCGGGGCACAGGGGACACACCTGCACGTCCCCACCGAAGCCGGGGGGCTGCGGGGGCCGCGGGAACCCACCGTGTGCCGCAGCCCCTGCACAGAGCAGGGAGCCGGCAGCGCCAGGAGCTGTCGCCTGCAGTTCAGGGGAAAATTTTTCCGCCCTCCCACTCCGGCGGCTGCAATCCACCAACCACAGCATTTACTGCTTTTTTTCGCCCCAGCACCGCTCCAGCCATATTGGGCTGTGGGGAGAAAGCGGCTCTAATGTTCTATGTCACCTGCAAATAACCCGGGCGTTCGAAAAAGCACCTCCACCACCTCCACAATCCACACCAACACCACGTCCTCTCCACACACAAAAGTCCGTCAAAATGAGCCCGGAAGCCTGGCTCCCGCAGCCCACCTTGTTCCTCACTGGCCTCACCTTGCTCCTCTCGCTGGGTAAGTGTCGGCTTGAGCCCCCTTGCATGTGCCCAGGTGGGGAGACACCCGTGTCCCTGGCCAGGAGCCCCCCGCCCGTGTCCCGGCCCCGGGAAGCGCCGTGCCGCAGGGATGGGGACGGAGGTGGTCTGGCGTGCGCCCTGCCCAGAGCCACCAGCCAGGGTGACCTGTTTTCGGGCAGGGTGGGGGGTATGGTGCCACTGCATCTTCTCCTAAAAACGCCCTGCATCCTGCTCACTGGGGGCTGAGCACAAAGCCTTTTGCATGCCAGGCAGAGGAGCGGGCTGGCGTGGGGACAGGGCTGGGAAGGTGCTGGCAGGTGGGCTGTGCCGGCTTGTGGCTGTCCTTTGGGTGCTTGCGGGTGGGTTGTGCGGCCTTGCGGCTGTCCTTTGGGTGCTGGCAGGGGTGCTGTGGCTGTCCTTGTGGCTGTCCCTGGGCTGGTGGCCGTGCTGGGGGCCGTGGTCCGTGCGTGCTGCCCGGCCCCGCAGCAGCAGCAGCAGCAGCAGCGTTGTGTCAGCAGCTCTGCAGCCGCATCGATCGCGGCCGGGCACGCATCGCTCCTTTGAAGTGCTGTCCTGGAGCTCCTGATGGGCTGCTTTTCCCCGAGGAGAGAGCCTGGGAAAGGAGGATACAAAACCTAGCCAGGGCTGCTGTGAAGGCTGCTGTAATTGTACCCCCCCCAGCCTGGGTGCAGCGTGACGGAGCGTTTGGGAGCCTGCGCAGCGCCGCAGGACGCGGCCTGGACGGTCCCAGGGGTTTCGGGGGTTTCTTCCCCCACCTCTGTTGTCTCCCAGGGCTGAGTGCCCAGGCAGTGGCAAAGTTTGGACCCACACACGCGAGTGCTCCCAGGTCCTGCCAGGCCGTGGTCTCCCTGCTTGGGGTGACAGGTTTGCTGCCGGTGGCACCTCATCCCTCTGCAGAGCCCTGGGGAGCCCCGAGGACACGGGACAAGGCCATGCAGGCACACAGGGCATCGTGTGAGGGGCACCCAGACAGTGATTCCATGCAGGGACCCCCTCCAACCATTCCTGCTGGCGCAGGCCGGCTCCTGGCTCTTCTCTCCCATCCCTGCAAGCTTTTTGTGGAGGCATCAAAGGTGGTGGCTGCCACGGGGCAGCAAGGCCGCGGCACTGGCTCGGGACACTCCTTCCCGCCTTGGGTGCTGTAACTCGTCCCCATGCGCCAGCTGTGCCCATCCCCGTGTCCCTGAGCCCCCTGGGAGCCCTCCCTGCGCTGGGGCCTGGTGGAGGTTGTTCCCCACGGCTGCCAGCACAGCAAGGAGCCGTCTCCAGGGCTCGGCCGTACCCGAGGACAGCGCTCTGCCCCCAGGGAGCTCCAGGGTGCTGCTGGTTCACACCTCGCAGCGGGACCTGGGGCTCGGCACAGCCCCACCTGCAGCTGGGAAAGGCTCTCGTCCCTGGCTGCAGAGCCTGGCCCCTTTCCTGCCCTGCTTGCAGGCGGAGCGGAGCGGCCAGCGGAGCAGCCCTGACATGCACCCAGCTTGGCCTCGGGAAGAAGGTTTGAGAGCAAAGAGCAGCAGCCCGAGGGGAGAGGTGAGGTGATCATAAAAGCACCTGGTGGCAGTGTCACTGTCCCTGCCCTGCAGGGTGTCACAGCCCCCCTGTACACTCCGGTCCCTCCCAGGGCTCGCTGTCCCCGTGTCCCTGCGCTTCTCAGGGCTTGGCCTCGTGTTTGCAGCCCGCTTGGCTGCACTGGAGCCCGTTCCCCTCGCCCAGCCTGGGGACAGGTGCTGGATACAGGCGCTGGGTTTGGGTGCTGCTGAGGGGAGCTGCAGAGAAGGAGTGGAGGAGGGAGCAGGGCGCAGACCCCCCATCCCTGCCCGCTCCCCACGTGAGTCCTGCTCTGCGAGCTGCACCAGGTAATGCCCCTGTTTCTCAGCAAGGCCGGGCAGCAGGGACCGGCCTTGTTCCCCCAGCAGCGACCGAGATCTTGCTCTGGTCATTCCCAGCTGGAGAATCCTTGCGTGGGCACTGCTGGCAGGGGAAAGCATCCGCATTCCCCCCGAAGGCCCCGGGGCCGGCCCTGGCAGATCCCAGCCCTCGCTGCCGTAGCTGTGTCCTGCCGGGAACGAAATGTGATGAGCGCAGCCATAAATTCCGTGCGGCTGTGGCGCCGGGCCCCCGTGCTGACGCTGCAGCCTCGCCCAGCACCATCGATCCCGCAGCAGCACAGCCCCGGGGGGACGGCAGGGAGCAGGGCTGGCCTGCGGGCAGCAGCATTCAACCCCGGGGATGGCACAGGAGGGTCATCAGCCCTGCCAGAGCGGGGATGATGCTTTTCCTGTCCAGCCAAGGGACGGTGCCAGGGCTGGGGCTGCTCCCCTTGTTCCTGCTGGGCAGGGAAATTGCGGTCCTGGTTGGATGCAGAGCGCGTGGATGTGCCTGGAAGGCAGTGCCAGGCCCCAGGGAGAGCCCTGTGCAGGCAGGGCAGGATGGGGACATGGGCTCAGCTGCCAGGACGGCTGCCTGTGACACACCCCCTAATTCATCTGCGTTCGGCAGCACCCCCGGGACTGGGCATGGAGGTCATGGCCCCTGCCACCATCAATGCCTTGAATGGCTCCTCTGTGAAGCTCTCCTGCACCTTCAACTCCTGCTACAAGGTGGAGAACAAGCAGTTTTCTCTCAACTGGACGTACCAGGAGTGCAGTAACTGCTCGGAGGAGCTGGTGAGTCTCGCTGGGGATCTGCTGGGGGTTTGGACCAGCTCGAAGGGCATTCCTCAGGGTTCCTTACAGGGCAGCGTGTGCAGGGAGGGGGTGCCTGGCTGGGGAATGAGCCCGTGGGGTGCCTAACGCTGCCTCACCTGCTGTCCCCACGGCTGCCCAGTTCCTGCAGTTCCGTACGAAGATCATGAACAAGCAGCTGGACCGCTTCGGGAACCGCGTGGAGTTCACCGGCAACCCCGCCAAGTACGACGTGTCCTTCACCCTCAAAAACGTGCAGCTGGAGGACGAGGGCACCTACAACTGCTACGTCCTGAACCCCCCGGACCGGCACCGGGGCCACGGCAAGATCAGCCTGAAGGTGCTCACCAAAGGTCAGTGGTCCCCTCTGCTGCCGGGCACCCGCGGGTGCGGGGTTTGCTCCCAGAGCCCTGCCCGTTCCCAGCCGTTCCCGCTGGACACTGCGTGCCCTGAGCCCGTGCCCTGTGTCCCCAGAGCCCCCGAAGCACGACTCGACGGTGGCCGTCATCGTGGGCGCCTCCGTGGGCGGCTTCTTGGCCGTGGTGATCCTGGTGCTGATGGTGGTGAAATGCGTGCGCCGGAAAAAGCAGCAGAGGCTCAACACGGACGACCAGAAGACGGAGGAGGAAGGGAAGACGGACGGCGAAGGCAACCCGGACGAGGGCACCAAGTAACGCCCCCCTGCCCGCCCCTCCCTCCTCTCCCCTGTACAGCGTGACCCTCTTGATGTGCTTCCCAGAGCAAGGATTTCTGTCTCCCCAGAGCATCCCTCCTTCCATCCAAACACCCAACCCAGCCTGGAGCAGGGCGCAGAGGGAAGGTCCCCGGAGCCTGGCTGTGCTGGGCAGGGCTGGGGAGGGGGGGCTGCAGCCCCTGAGGCTGAGCTGGGACCGGCCTGTCCCCTGCTCTGAGTGCCAGAGAGTCGTGAGGAGGTGCTGGGGACAGGCTGGGGTGGGTGAGGGGGGACCAGTGTGGTCCCCACACACGGAGGGACTGAAGCAGGGGGTGCCAGGAGGGGCAGAGGGGTCTGGGCAGCCCCGTGCCCTGTTGTCTGCTCTCTGTCCCAGTAGAAAATGCGAGCAGGGGCCAGCAGTCTGCCCTTGGGGTCACGGCTCATCCCGAGGTGCTCCTGCTGTGCCTGGGCCACTGGCACTGGTGTTTCCATCCCGAGGGATCCCGATAGCTGCCAGTCTCCTCCTTGCAAGCTCATGCTCCTCAGGGACTGTCCCAGGCTGCTCAGAAGTTGGTGGCTGAGTATTGGCCCTGAGCCCACCTGGTATCTTGGAGCTTTGTGGTGTTTTGGAACCACTGATGGCTCTTGGTGTGCAAGGGATGGACCCTTCTGCCTCTCGGGCTGGTTTTGGGTCTGAGCATCTCAGCCCAAGGTGCTGGGCTGACTTTTTTGTGCTCATTTCCTTCTTGGGGAGGGTGATTGTGATGGAAAATGTCCTGCTGACGTGTCAGACTGAGGTGGTGGGGGAGTGGTGGGGTGAGGCTGCTCGGGACAAAGAGCTGCTCAGAGGAAGAGGAGCTTTTGGGCACTTGCTGGGAAGGACGAGGCACAACAGCAGGCCCGGAGTTGGGACAGCTCTGTCACCCTGGAGCAGCCCTGTGATGCTGAGACTGCCTCCTCCAGCCTCCCTGCAGAGCACTGCACACCCGTAACTGCCACGGCAATGCACTGCCAGCGTGCCCAGCCCCATGTGCCACCTGCCTCACCTGCAGGTGAGCTGTGCTCGGCAGCACCGGGGGTTCAGGCAGGGAATGAGCCAGGGCAGTGTCCCCTGTGGCACCGGGCCTGAGCTTTCCTTCTCCCGTGCCTGCCAGGAGGGGGACAGTGCGCGGAGCCACAGGGGACACCGCCCAGGGGCAGGTGATGGAGGTCCTGTCACCCACGAGCAGCACAGCCAGGGGAGAAGGGACGCCTTTGCCGTGTCCCTGTGCAGGGAAGGGACGCCTTTGCCATGTCCCTGTGCAGGTGCCACCCCGGCAATGCCATCAGGCCCCGGGGATGGCAGGACAGCTGTGCCCTCCCTGCTCTGCCCCATCGCTTTCCACCCCGGCCCCACGTGCCCTGTCCATCCCACTCGACCCCGCTGGGCTCCACGCTGCTCCCCTCCCATCCGCAGCAGGAATGTGCCGTGTCCCACGCGTGGCTCCTTTCCCCTGGGCCCTGTGCCCGGGGAGGGCCGGGCTGTCCCCGCACCCCCGCACAGTGCCAGCGGTGCCCGCTGCCGCAGGGCTCCCGCACCGCCTTCTGCCGGAGCCGGGCGTCCCCGGCTGCTGGTGGGACTGAGCCAGCACCTCGGGGGTGCAGAGGCCTCTGAGTGTTGCACATGACCAGTCTTGCATCTGCCTTTCATTTCTTTCGTGCACTATCCTTGGATCGCAACTCGCCAATGCATCTGTCTGTACATCGCTGTACGCAGCAGAGACAAATACAGATCTGTACACACAGGAGGGGCTGCTGTGGGTCGTGCTGTGGCCTCGGGCGTGCGCCTTCCCCTGGGCTTCTCTTGCCAAGCACTCTGCCGAGTGCGGGATGTTTTTATTGCTCTTTGTACAGTCAAACAAACAAAAGAACAACAAAACACCGACTTTGCCCTCGATGCTTTTGTGCCGCTGCCTGGAGGGGCAGGACAGGTCCCTCGTCTGCTCTGCCTGGGGGGATGAGCCCGCTCTGGCGTGGAGCTCTGTCCTGCTAGGGTGCTTTGGGAGCCGAGGGAGCCCAGGGCACCCTGTGTGTCCCCAGCTCTGTCCCTGGGAGCCGCCACAGAGCCAGGGCAGTGCTGGGGGTGGGAGCGTGGCCAGCGCTGCCCCGGCCTCCCCACAGGGAGATCTCAGGGGTGCTCCGCACCCACTGTGGGGCCTCCAGGACCTGTGCCCTGTCAGCTTCTCTACCTGTGCTTCTCAGAGAGCCGGGACTGATGGCTGCTCATGGCAGGTAAGGCTCAGCGGGCTCCAGCAGAGCCCGGGGCACGCGCCGGGTGATGGACACCCGTAACCGGCTGTTCTCCCAACCCAGCCGTGCCGTGGGGATGCTCCGGAGCAGCACGACACAACTGGGGCACAGTTGATAGGCACATCCATCAGTTCACCCACCGTGGAGACACGAAGGAAGCTCTGACAGCCGCCCTCCACCGTGCCTCTCCCTGCTGCCCTTCACTCGGGGCTGCCGGCGCATCCCAATTCCTCACACAAGCAGGGTCTGGCCACACTCTGCCCCGAGGCACTGCCACCACCTCTTTTCGCCCCCCAGCCCTGCCTTGCCCCCTCCCCAGCCCTACGCCTTGCTCAGCTCACCGCTGTTCCCAGCGGCAGTGCCAGTGGGATGAGCTCTCCCAGTGTCCCCGTCCCTGCACGCCCGGACGCTGCGTCCAGGACACCCCAGTGTGGGGTCAGCGCTGCGGAAAACTTCCAGAAAAGGGCACCCAAATCACCTCCACTGTGCTGCTGACACAGTCCTGCAGCGCCGGGCTGCTGCCGGGGGGTGCAGCCGATCGATCCCTGGCCCGTGGCAGGGAACAACTTTCCATGCAGAGTGGAGCAGCTCCCCGGAGGAGGATGTGGGGTTATCCCCACCCAGCTTCGGGGGGTCAAATGCAGCCACAGGCAACGGGGATGGGGGACCCACAGCTTGGCACTTTTGCGTTACTTCTTGGAATGTTGCTGGCAAAAAACTTGAGGAAAGCAGTGGGATCACAGAGGAGATCCCGTGGGACACGACAAAGGTGAGTTCTCATCGCTGCAGGGGACCGAGGGCAGTGACAGCAACCCCCCGGCACTGGGGCTTCACAGGTTCTCCAGAACCAGGGACATTCCTTGTTACAGAACACTAACATTTCCTTGGGCCAGGTGCGATTACAGGTGTTAAAGAGCAAGAGAGGGGGTGGGAGATGGCAGAGACCTCTGCCTGGTCCTGTGCAGTCACGGGGGACTGCTGGGGTGTCTCAGGGAGAGTCCAGAGCCACAGTCCCTGCAATGCTGCCCTGCTCCCGGGGCTGGGAAGTAATGAGGGGGCACCTGGAAAGGGAACAGCTCGGGGCAGTGAGGTCCGGGGCGGTGAGGGGTGCGAAGGGCAGCTCTGAGGGGACGGAATGGGGACGGTTCGGTGGAGGTGGCCGCGGGCTGTGCCGGGTCAGGAACAAACTTTCTCCTGGGATACAGCAGGGTTGCCTCAGCGGTTCTTGCGGATGCTCTGCAGTGGCTGCCGGGGGACACGGCCGCTCTTCCCCTTCGTGTTTAAAGGGCCCGTGGAGGGGGGTGAGGAACCTGTGCGCTCCGGAGGGCGGGCGGCTCTGCGGGCGGGGGCGAGCAGGCAGCGGCAGCGCTGGCAGGGAGAGGGGAAAGCACCGCTCCGAGGGAGAGCTGCGGGCAGCCGAGAGCTGGAATGACAAAAGCAGCCAGGTACTCACCCGCAGTCTGTGCCCGGGACCTCTCGCTCAGCTCCCAGCCCGGCGAGTCCGTCCCAGCCAGGACAGTCCTGCAGAGCCTGATCCCTGCGGTGCCTCCTGCCCACTGCCAGCTCCCGGGATGCCAGGCCACCTTGTCTTTTAAAGGTCACAGCCAGAGGACCTTGCAGTAAATATAAGGTGCTGATGGGAAGTTCTGTTCCAGCGTTGCCACCTCCCCCTCCATCGGCAGGAGGGCTCTGCCTGCTCCGGGTCCGGGAGCACAGCGTCGTCTGGCTCGGGGAGGTTTGGGAGGAGGCTGGGACTGTCCTCCTGGGGCAGCCCCTGGCAGGATGCTCCAGGGCAGCCGGGGCCAGCGCTGCGCCTGCTGCATTGAGCTGGGAGCTGCAGCCCAACTGCTCTGCTCAGCCCTACCTGGTCGGTACCCACGTGGAGGGAGGCAGGAGCCCTCCTCGGAGAGGAGCAGCCCGGCATTTTAACCCTCCCAGCTCCGCCAGTGCAAGGTGAGAGGGACTGAGGGTACACAGGCAGCCGCTGTGGCCCCCCGGCAGGCTGTGAGCCAGCTGGCAGCACCCCTGAGCCCTCCTTCCTGTCCCCCCAGGGAGGAGACAGTGTCCGAGCACAGGGTGCTCGCCTTCCCTGAACCCAGACACAGCAGCCTGGTGCTGGGCTCAGCAGAACAAGTTTCCGCTGAGCCGCAGGAATCCCGGATCCCACGCCGGACATCTGAGTCCTGCCGAAATCCCAGGGCCAGCTGCTGCCGGTGCCCTTCCCGGCTGGGGGACAGCAGAGCCCTGTCCAGGCCCGCGGCAGTGGCAGATATCTCACGGGATCAGCCGGCCGAGGAGACCGGCTGGAGCTGCCAAGTGTGACAGCTCCATCAGGCGCTGGTGACAGCCAGCATCCCGCTCGCAGCCCGGGGCTGCGTGGGCACAGCTGCCCCGGGCGTGCGGGGCAGTGGGCAGCGGGATGCCAGGCTGTCACCTCTGCGGGGATGCTCAGCAGGGAGACGTGGCCGCAGGGCCATGTCAGCACGGAACGAGCTGGGTGCCCACCTGCCCAGTGCACCCCGTTCGTGCCAGTGCCCACAGCAGCTCTGTCGTATTTACTGGCCAACCCCTGCAGCCAGGTTTCCCAACCTTCCTGCTTCCAGAAGCATTTAGGACTCTGCTGGCGAGATTCCCAACGGCAGTTTGGCCAAATCCATCCCAGCTTGACCCCTCGTTTTGGAAGCAAACTCGGCAGGCACCTGAGCACCCCAGGAGGGGCTCCTCCACACCTCTCCCCGCACCAGGGTAGGGGTGCTCCTGTTCCAGGTCCCCACTGCTGCAGGTCTCCGTGCTCCTGTGTGCTGGGTGCCTGCCTCAAACTCACCTGCACCTGTGCCTCTGGCCCCAACAGCCACCAGGCATCCCTGCAGCGGTGACAGGCGTCCCGCCACCCCCTCGGCTCTCTCTGCCTGCCCTCTCACAATTAGTGATGCTCCAGCAAACGCTGCGCTCCTCCTCCCGTCTCCACACAGCGCCTGCGGCTCCGCTCCCCTCGCTGTATCCATCACCTCGCCGTATCCATCAGCTCCCTGTCTCCATCCCCTCCCTGTATCCATCCCAGCCGCCCGCCACGGCACCTTCTGCTGCATCAGCAGAGCCGCGCACGCCGCTCCCGCAGCGCCGGCTGCCAGCGCTGCCCAGCCCGCTCCGCCTGTACTTTTCCTGCCTCTCTTGCCAGCTCTGCAGCCCTAACGCCTCAACCCACAGGCGCTGCTGGCATCTTCTCAGGCTCCCCTGGGATGTCCCCGTGCCCTGCAAAGCCTCCTGCTTCCCCTCCTGCCTGCTGCTTCGTGCTGCTGCAAAGGGGGCTGGATGGGGAGGGGAAGTCTCAACGTGCCCTGAAGGTGACAGGTCGCGGCACCTTGGACACTCAGGGCAGCATCCCTGCACGTGAGCTGCCCTCACACCCAAAATCCAGTCAGTCCAGTTCGGGGAAGCCACACCTGGTCCCTGGGGCGAGCTTTGCCAGGACGTGTGCCCCGTGTCACTGCAGCCCAGAGGAAAAGTCAGCACCGTTCCTGCTCCAGGAGCGTGGCAGCGCCTCCTCCCCTTCCCGCCGTGCCTGTTTTGGGATGCGTCTCCTCCCGCAAACGCCGTTCCCTGCGCAGGGCTCGCTGTCTAATGGACCTGGGCACGGAGGTGAAGCTGTGCCTGCCCACACCACGCCTCGGGGACTTCCATTAGGAGGGCCCCCACCGCCGCCGCTGGGACGCGGTGTGCCGAGGGCAGGCCTAATGGATGCGACGGCCAGGAAAAGGCTGCTGAGACACGAACTTTTGTGCAGCCAATTATCCCGGAATAAGCTCACGGTGAGAAAAGTAAGTTCTCAGAGTGTTCCCTTTGGCGCCGGGCGGGTCCCTCTGCAGCCATCGGGGTCTGGCTCTGCATCCCCACCCGTGTCTGCTGTCTGCCTTGGGGATGGAGGGCAGGGACCCCTGGTGTCACACTGCAGAGGTGCCCCGAATGAGAGCTGAGCCCCAGCCTTGTCCTGCTTTGCTGTCCTGGGAAGCCACCGGCCTTAGTGGCACTTTGGCCTCTTCCCCAGGTGGCCCAGGGCAGCACCAGCCCAGTGTTTCCAGGCCACCACAGAATTGCCGAGGTTGGAAAAAACCCCTAAGATTATCAAGTCCAGCTATTCACCCAGCACTGGCAAGGCCATCACTAAACCATGTCCCCAGGTGCCACAGCCATAAGTTTTTTGAACTCTTCCAGGGCTGGTGGCTTCACCACTGCCCTGGGCAGCCTGTGCCAGGGCTGGACAACCCTTTCAGTGAAGAAATCTTCCCTAATATCCAACCTAAACCTCCTCTGGCACAGCTTGAGGCCGTTTCCTTTTGCCCTGTCATTTGTTACCTGGGAGAAAAGCCCGACCCCCACCTGGCTCCACCCTCCTGTCAGGGAGTTGACGAGAGCGAGAAGGTCCCCTCGAGCCTCCTTTTCTCCAGTTTAAACCCCCCCAGCTCCCTCGGCCTCTCCTCATCCGACTGGTGCTCCAGCCCCTTTCTCTGGACACACCCCAGCACTTCAACGTCCTTCTTTTGAGGGGCCCCAGGCTGCACCCAGGATTCGGGGTGCGGCTTCATCAGTGCCGAGCACAGGGGGACCGTCACTGCCCCGGTCCAGGGAGCGCTCCCCGATCCCCCGGGCGGGCGGATGTGCGGGG
>VZTD01001038.1:1096915-1139435 GCA_013397725.1 Rhagologus leucostigma | reverse complement strand
CCGCTCTCCGCTCTGCAGACGGACGGTCCGGAGCGCCGGGGATAAGTCACTTGGCCAAGGTGACTTCGCAGCCGAGCCCCAGCTCCGAAGTCCCGGCTCCGGCCCCTGCCCTGCCCGCACCGGCGCTCCCGTCGCCAGCGCTTCTCCTGCGAGCACTGCGGCTGCACCCCGCTTTGCCCCGCTCCTGCGCTGCCCGGCGAGCGGGGACCGCGCTGCCTGCCTGCCCGGGACCGGGGGATGGCCGCGGGGAGGCCGTGCACTGCTTCAGCGCCAGCACGCCCGCCGACAGGTCATTGTCTTACGGTTCGTTCGGTACAACAACCATTCGCATGTGCTTGTCCCCGGCGCGGGGACCGACCCGCGCTGCAGGGCCGCTGCTTGGAGCATGATGCCCAGCCCTGTGTCCAGGGATGCCCGAGATCCCCCGCCACAGGGTGCAGGGAGGGGCTGGCAGCCGTCTCCTCCCCACTGCACACCTGGGGCAGGCTCCAGCCACCTGCATCAGCCTCGCGCACCCGCTGCACTCCTGCTCCCGTGGGTCATCCTCGTGTCAGCCTGGAACCGAGGGCTGGCTGTGCAGCGCTTGCTGCTGGGGAACTCCCGTGGGACGCGCTTTAGAGGGCATAGTTCTTAAGTTTAAGGGTGCTGGCGACACAAAAATGCGTGTAAGTACCTGACCCCCTGCAAGATTTGGGTGCCAGCACCTGCGCTGGCCGTGGGGTGGTAGGAGAGACTCGGCCACGCTTGAGACCACTCGGGGGTCTGGGGTCCAGGGCGTGGAGAGTGGGAACCTGGTCCCACAGGTCGCTCAGGTGGGCTGGGAGCTGGAGAGGGCGGTGGGCAGGGGAGTGCAGGGCGGGTCTCTCTGTGTCTGGAGGTTCCGGGGATGCCGTGCTCCGCAGGGAGTGGCAGCGGGCTCCCGGCCACACCAGGGAGCCACGGCACAGCCCCTTCCATTGGAGGGGTGCGGGCCGTGTGTCCTGTCCCAGAGCGCACCGCACCTTTGAACCCCGCTGCAGAGGAGCCCGGCCAGCCTGCCAGGCATGGCTCGCTGCCTGCGCCAGGATGCCACGCCGACTTTTATGGGCAGTGAAAGTTTTTCTAGGGCAGCTTTCCCACAGATGGCAGCCCTGGGGGAGCACAGTGCTCAGCGAGCCCCCTCACTGTGGGGGGCTCACCCTCTGCGAGAGCAAAGAGCAGGCAGCCAAGGCTCTGGCAGCAGCAGGAGTGGCTGCTCCCCGCTTCCCTGGGCTGTCTCTTGGGGAACGCTGGTATCTGCAGGCACGGGAGGGAGCCTGGGGCCCCCAGGGAGTGGCCCTGAAGGTTGGGGGTCTGGTGGTGCAAAGCGCAGCAGCTTTGGGTGTGTACGGAGAAGCAGCGCTGAGAGCTGGTGCGTGGCAGGTTCAGTCAGCGCTCCCCCCCAGCGTGTTTTCCTCGCTGCTTTATTTAGTGGTAACGTATCAATTTTATCTTCCTGAAAGCACAGGATGACAGGAGCAAGGTCAGCCTCGGTTTGCCCCACACATTCAATCCAGGACACGTTCTAAGGGTGGCAGACAGGATTTGAAATGTTACAAGGCGCAAGGAATCATCTTTCCTGTGAGTGAGTGTCCGCTCGCAGCACGCTGCAGGCTCAGACATACCTGCAGAGCCAGGCATCCCTCTGCCAACTCCTGCTCCAGGGGGACAACTCCTGTCCCCTGGGACACTCCTGCCTGTGAAATCCCCCTCTGTAGCTTCCCCAGGGCTGCTCTTCAAGCCTGACAGCTGCAGGAGATTCCATCTGCCGGGAACCACTCCCTGACGTTAGCTCCGGCCTCTCGAGCAAAATGAGGAGTGCTTCTGTGTAAAGTTAAATAACTCCTCGCCTGCAGTGCTTGCAATGCAGCACTGCAGCAGGGCCCGGAGCCCAGGATGCAGGGCTCTCGGGCTTGGCTCCGGCTGCGACGTGCCTGGGGAGTTGTTAGCACCGGTTTGTGTGGGAGAATAAATCAGCAGCTGAGGCGGCTGCGGGGAGAGGCGAATCCCAGACTGAGGGCAGCGTGTCCGAGTTGAGGTGTTGGGGCAGCTGGAGATCGGCTCGTAGCCGTGGAAAAAGCTGTGTCCCCCGGATTTTGTGCCCAGGGGTGGCTGAGGTTTGGGAAAGGGGAGGACAGTGCTTTGCTGGGCCGTGTCACATCTTAGCCATGCCACATCGCACAAACGGGACGAGGCCGTGGTGGGATGGAGGTGGGGAGCGAGGCTGCTCCTCTGGCCAGGATCAGAGCATCCCTGTGCCCCCAGAGAGGATCTGTGGGGACAGTGGTGGCCCAGCCCAGTGCAATGCCAGTCCCTGCACCCCAGGAGCGTTCAGCTGCAGCTGGGCTCCTACCTGCTCCTCTCTCCCTGCTCGTGGGGAGGCGAGGAGTGGGAGAGCTGCATCCTGCAGTTTGAAGGTCATCTGGCAGCTCCAGAGGGAGCAGGGGCTCTTGGTTCCCGGGCGTGAGGGGCTGCTCTGGAGAGCCAGGAAGGGCTGCGGGAGGGCGGGTGGGTGGCAGGCAGCCAGGACAGCCACGCTAATTACTGCTCCAGCTCCCGCCTGACGAACAGAGCTCTGCTTCGCCTTGGCTTTTTTCTCCCCCTTGAAGGTCTAGCTGGAGGCCTGTGGATAACATGCAAATCAGGGCTCTCATTTGCACTCTTTATTCGTGGGGATATTCTGGTTCCCTTTGAAGCCTCTGTCTCTGTGTGTGACCCGGCCCCAGTTCCCGCAGGAGCAGGTCTGCTCTGTCACCGAGCCGTCCTGGGGCTGGGGACAGGCGCCTTTGCTCCTGCCATGGTAGCCTGGCGTGCCAAAGGGGACGAGGGGTGACAAACCCGTGGCCTCACTCTCTCCTCCCATCTCCCTGCCAGGTTTGCACGTCTTCGCCATCGCCTTGGCCTTGGAGGTGTCGGTGGGGAAGACCAATACGGTGATGGCCCTGAATAACTCCAATGTCCTGCTGCCCTGCGCCTTCAGCACCTGCACAGGCTTCCAGGACCTGGTCTTCATGTGGTATTTCAACTCGACAGAGCTGGTGGGTGGCTCTCTGGGCTCTGCCTCTGCTTTCCTGGCAGGTCCTCTTGTGCTTCCGCAGCGCAGCCCGGCACTGCAGTTCTCGCTGTTCCCTTTCTCCTCGCGCAGGATGCCCTTCTCTCCGAGTGCCACCAGCTCTGGGGGGGACAAGGCTGTGCAAATGGGGTGACTCAAAAACCCCAGAACGTCTGCGCTTTTGGCACAAAGCTGTTCTAGGTTTGCTGCTGCCCATGGGCTCATTTGTTTTCATAAACTGGCTGTTCAGGTGCAAATCTGCACTTAGGGCAAAATATGGCTCATTTCCTCCTCCTTCGCTTGCTCTGAAATGTGAAAGGTTCTGTATACATTTGCTTCCTGCTGGGAATATTTGACTCCTCAATTCCTCAGCAGGAGGGCTGGTTTGGAGCAGTTCTGGCCAGCAAAGGAGCTCACTTTCTCTGGGGATCTCCCACTTTTTGCATGGTCTGTTCCGTCGCTTCAGGGCAGGTCGGATCTGCTGCTTCCCAGCAGGATGTGCATCAGGTTCCTCTCCCCGGCCATTCCTGGGGTGTAGTGAGACATTTGGCATGGGTGTCTGTGTGTGCAGAGCTGAGTCTGGGCACCATCAGGAGAACGTGAGCCTTTCCCCCACCCAGCTGATCCTGCCCCCCTGCCTCTGCAGATTTACCATGGCAAGATAAAGAACAAAGCCTCGGAGCCCACCGTCATCTGGCACAACCCGCGGGTGGAGTTCGTCGGCTCCACCACCAAGAAGGACAACAACATCTCCATCGTCCTGAACAGCGTGGAGTTCAGCGATGCCGGCAAGTACACCTGCCACGTCAAGAACCCCAAGGAGAGGAACGCCCAGCACAACGCCACCATCTTCCTCACCGTGGTCCACAAGAGTGAGTGCTGGCCAGGGCACTGGGGTGGCACTGGGCTGGCGGAAATGCCAACACACGGTGACAGCCTCCTTGGCTCGCTGTTGTGGTGGTGCATGGAGGTGGTTGACATCCCTGGAGGCCTCGTGGGTCCTTCAGGTGGAGGGGGGTGATGGCTTTTTGGGGTGGGATGTGCAGCTGGGAGCTCCCCGCTCCCCTCCCGAACCCCCTCAGCACCTTCTCTCCCGCAGTGGTGGAGACGGACAACACTGTGACCCTCATCATCGTGGGCGTGGTGGGGGGGCTCATCGGCCTCCTCATCCTCTTCATGCTCATCAAGAGGGTGGTCCTGTTCATCATCAAGAAGACGCAGGACGGGAAGTGAGTGCGGGGGTGCTGCCGCGGGGTCGCGGTGAGCGGGGCCGGGGGGGCTGTCAGCTGGCCGTGTGCTCTCCCTGTGCAGGAAGGAGTGTCTGGTGAGCTCGTCAGGGAACGACAACACCGAGAACGGCCTGGCCGGCTCCAAGGCGGAACAAAAAGCACCACCAAAGGCATGAACGAAGCAGCGGCGCCCCGCGCCCGCCCCGCCCCGCCGCGGGAGCCCGGGCAGGGGACGAGCCTTCCCCTTTTGTTTTCTTTCCGAACTGCCAACGCTTGAGACATGTTTCTATTACACACGTGCCTGCGACCTGCACTGCTTCTCGGAGAAGGCTGCGGCTGCCGGGGGGACTGGGAGCTTCTCGCGGACTCGGACTGGGAGGCTGCTGGGGCAGAGGGAGCCGCCGGCTCCGCTCTGAGCACAGGCAGGAGGGTGCCGGGCAGGCAGGGCAGGGGCCGGGGCCGGGGCCGGTGCCCTGGCCGCAGCCGGGTGGGTGCCGTGCCCGGGGGCCGCCGGCTGCTGGGCCAGCGGGGGTCCCGGCGTGCCCGGAGGGTGGAGCGTGGGGTGGCACGGTGGGTGCTGGCGATGCTGAGCTGAGGTGGCTGGGAGCTCCTGCTTCGTCGGAAAGGTTTCTGGAGCAGGGCAAGGATGCTCCGAGCTGGCCGTGCAGACGGAGCGGCACAGGAGCACGGGAGGAAGCAGGGCTTGTTAAGCACAATGGAGAACCAAATCAGTGAGAGACCCTGGCTGTGCCTCGGTCCCTCCCACAGCAGGGCTGGGGGGGCTGGCCGTGTCCCAGGGTCACTGCCGGCCCGTGATGGGGTGAGGGCCACATTTCACACTGGGTTTGTCCCCGTGCAGGGCCGTCCCTGGGAGCAGGGGGGGCTTCTCCCCAGGCAGCCATCCTGGGAGCGCTCCCCGGCTTTGTGCTGCCCCCTCCCCTCTCTCTGGAGCTCGGCACTGCTTTTGATGCTGGTGCCAAGGCTGAACTCGTTACGTGGATATTTTTGTATGAGGTTCCAGGGGGAAAGCAGCCATTTGCGTTTCCGTTTCACCGTGGCGTCCACGGCCACGCAGGGAGGGAGCACAGCCGAGCCCTGGCGAGGGGAGCCGGGCCAGGGCTGTGCCACCAGCCCGCTGGGCAACCTTGGGCAAGTTGCTCTGCCTCTCCATGCCTCAGTTTCCCCATCTGTAAAATGGGGATAATAATACTGCTCTACCTCACGGGGTGGGTGTGGGGTGTCCTTGGCTAACGATGGTGAAGTGCTCTGGGGTGAGGGGTGACGCAGAAAGCCGGGGGGTCTTTGTGAGTGGACTCACAAGGATGTGAGACACGACGTGAGCGAGCTACCAGTGAGGTTGTCAATGTCCTTTAAAATGTGATTTGTTCCCTATTTCTCCAATCTGTGGGTGTCTGACAGTGAAGCTGCGGGACAAGCAGCTCCCCCATCCCCACAGTAAACTGGGATTCACAGCTGAGCCATGACTTGCTGTGGGGGCTTGTGCCCTGCCAGAGGTGCTGGAGTGGGAGGTAGGCGAGGATTTGGTGGCCGAGGTGAACAAGGAAAGGCTGGGTGCTACCTTCTCTGGAGGTGCTGGTGCACAGCGGGCTGGTCACCCCAGGCTGGGCTCAGGGGCACCCACTGGAGCAGAGCTGTGTGCTCGGGACAAGGGACAGGGACAGGCACCTGGCCCCGGGCAGGTTCCCTTGGCTGTTGGTAAGACGGGCAAGTAGGAGTCGAGATCTTGACCTTCTCTCTGAGGGTCTGTGGGACCCTCAGGCCGATCACTTGACCTCTCTGTGCTTCAGTGCCCCCATCTGTAAGCCGGGGACAGAGAATCTGAGCTACCTCTCAGGAGGTGTGAGGTGCCCTGCACGGCTCTGCCACGATCCCGGGGCGGAAGGCGCTCTGGTGCCAGGTGTTGTGACACGCCACCGCCACCTGTGAGACCCCCCAGTCACCCCGAGAGACCCCCGGCCCGCCCTTGGAGGGGCCCTCCCGTGGGGGAGGACAGCGAGGGGAGGAAGGGAGTTTTTTTAAAGAACTATTTTTAGCTGTCCTAACCTGTTGGCCTTTTTTAGCCGGCGAGTGGACGCAGCTCCGCTTCCCGCCGGATATGCAATGCTGCACTATGCATGGATTACTCCTCTGGCTTGACGGGAAAAGTCCACACAAGCAGTTTCTGGAATGTAACCCCATGTGCGCACGGGTGCTCCGGGGGAGCGGGCTGCCTCGGGGGCTTGTGCCAGCACCGGCGGGCTCCCTGCTGTCACCGGGGCTTTGAGGGGCTGCAGAGGCTTTCCGGGACCTTTCGGGGAGAGGGCCCCCCCGGGAGTGTGCGCTGCCACGGACACGTGTGTGTCCAAGCTGTGTGGGAGGAACCCGCGTGTGGGCGCGGGGCGTGCGTGCGCCGGGCTGCGCGATGACTTAGAGCACATCTTTGCACTGTAGAGGTTTAGTCAGCTTTGCCTTGAATGAAATAAAGTTTACGTTTACTAGAGAAACTCGCCGTGGTTTGGGGTTGCTGTGGGTGTCTGTTTAGGTCTGGGGGGAGGGACTGGGTAAAAATAACCCTGTGAGAAAGCAGGACAAAGGCTGGAGAGACTGCGTGAAAAAACAAATCCTTTCCTTTAACGGGAGTAGGGACATCAGCACAAACATCATTTCTCTCTGTACAACAGGAGGGAGCTGACAGCAGCTTGGCCCCCCAGGAGCCATCCTGCCACAGCGGGGTCAGCACAGGGCAATAAATTAATCTTTCTCCGGAAGGGAGCTCACGCACAGTGAGATTCCTTCATGGGATCAGTGGCCGTCACTCCAAGTCACCCTTTGCCGCCTTGGCTGTGCTCTGGTGCCCTAAATCACAGCTGCCAGCAAGGCTTTAGGAGCCTCTGCTCACCTTCCGTGGCCGGAGATCCATGTCCCTGTTGCTGCCAGAGCAAGGGCAGAGGGATGGGAAGGGAGGCTCGGGGTGAGGAGCGACCTGTTCCCGCAGGTCTCAGAGCTCCGACTGCGAGGAGAGAGAGGCACAGAAGGAATTGAAAGCTTTGAAAGCACAGCCGAAACCAAGAGGAAAGTAGCTGTGGCCTTAAGGAGGCAGCTCAGCCGAAGGGCAGGAGGGCGCTGACCCTGCGGACGGCGTAGATCCAGTCGAGGTAGGCACGGACGCTGGTGTAGACGCCGGGCGTGCTGGGGGTCCCGCAGCCCTGGCCCCAGCTGACGATGCCCACGACCTGCCAGTGCCCGCCCGAGTACAGGAGGGGCCCGCCGCTGTCCCCCTGCGAAGGACAGACTCTCAGGGTGGCCCAGCAGAGAGGGTGACTGCTCGCAGCAGCAGTTCCCAAGACAGCTCTTCCCTCAAAAGAGCCGTGTCACGGATGGGCACGGACCCACCCACCCCTGTGTCCGGCCCGGGCCCCCACCTGGCAGGTGTCCACGCCGCCCTGGGGCAGGCCGGCACACAGCATCCTGTCGGTGACATCGCCGTGGTAGGCGGCCCGGTTGCAGCTCAGCTCGTCGACGAGCTCCACCTCGGCCTGCTGCAGGCGCTCCGACAGCTTCCCTGTGTGACACACGGCCTCTCAGAGGGACCCCGGGCGAGGAGGGAGCCCTCCGGCCCCTCTGCTTCTGCCGGCAGGGCTGGGGCTCTGCCCTTGCCCCCGTCACCCCTGCACTGTGCCGCTCACCGTGCTCCTCCGTGTAGCCCCAGCCGATCACCCACAGGGGCGTGCCCGGCACCAGCTCCTCGTCGAAATAGGGCAGGCAGATGGGCTTGGTGCTGTCTGGAACAGAGATGTCTGGGGGGGCTCACAGGGAAGGGGCCAGGGCTGGCCTGGGACAGCCACCAGCCGGGTACCCCACTCCCTGCTCCAACGCTTGGTGTCCCTGGAATGCTGCCACGCCGGGCGTCACCCTCCCAGCCCGCATCTCGGTGCCATCGGGGGACGCTGGCGACTCCTGCCCCGAGGAGGGCTTTGCCAGGCTCACCTGAGTCGTGCACAGGGGAGCGCAGCTTCACCAGGGCGATGTCATTTTCCTTGGGGGCCGCGGGTGTCACCTCCGCCAGGAACACCTTCTCCACGGCGAAGGTGGCAGCGCCCGACAGGAGGTCGGAGCCGGCCTTCACGCGCCAGCTCTGGATGATGGGGTTGTTCCTGCGCACAGACAGCGCTGTCACCGCCTGTCCCCCCGCGGGGACGGGCGCAGAGCCCTGTGCAAACTGTTAATCACAGGACACGGGACCCACGCACGGCTCAGACCCAGCGGGGAGGTGCCCACTCACTTGAAGCAGTGCGCGGCCGTCAGGACCCAGCCGGGCCCGATGATGCTGCCCCCGCAGATGTGCTCCTTCCTGTACTGCAAACTGACCTGCCAGGGCCACGCCTCGATGGCAGCCGGGCTGCCCCCCAGCACCCGCGGCGTCCTCACGCTCTGCCCGCAGTCTGTGAGGGGACACGGTGGCTGGGACAGGAGGGACAGAGCAGACGGAGCCTCCCAGGGACAGGAGCGTGGCCAGGGCGCCTCATCCCCACAGCACTGCTGTCACCCCTCATCCCCAGGCTTGCTGGAAGGGATCCAGCCATCCCCTGCCCGCTCCAGCTGCCCAGGATAATTAGTTTAACCAGGGTAAATAAAAGTAACCCCATGCAGGCAGCTGGCTAAGTCTCCCTGAGGTGTTTTGTTTCTGGGAGGTTTGTGCTGCCTGAACGAGGCTAGCAGTAATTAAATTCAGCTTTCCTCGTGCAAACACTGTGGGATGGGCCTGGGATGGAGCCACGTTCCCACGGGGCTGGGCCAGGAGTGAGGACCTGGAGCAGGACGAGGCCGCAGAGCCCGCAAGGCACAGCCGCCACCGTGGTACTTACTGGAACAGAAGAGTGACACAACCAACTCCGAGAGGCATTTCCTGCAAGAGGAAGGGAAAGAGCTGGATTTGGCTCCTCTGCCAGGCACCGCAGGCTCCTACTCGGGGTTCACCGTCCTCACTCACCTGCCTGGCTCAAGCACCTGGAGGCTCCCGTTGCTCAGCACCACCTCGCGGGGAGGCAGCGGCTGCCCCACGCCCGCCTCCACCGCCTGGAAAGTTGGGGTGCTGGAAGACACGGGGAGACAGGGCTTCAGGTGTGGGGGAGGACAGGCACTGGAGCCTCAGCCCCTCGGGACCCTGGATCCCATAGGAAAAAGAGGCTTCCTTGGGACAGGGATGCCAAAGTGGGGATGTCAGAGCCCTGGAGGGCTGAGACTCTGAGCCCAGGGCCAGGGACAGGAGCAAGTGAAGGAGGAGAGAGTGTTCTCTGCAATGCAGAGGGGTGAGCAGGTGGCTCTGGGAGGACTCGGGGGGGGGTTCCTGCTGTTGTGACATTTGGGAGTTCTGTTCAAAGCCTCGATCGCTGACTTTTTGGGCCTGGAAAACACCAGGTTTGGCTCAGTCTGGGCTCCTACAGTGGCTTGAACACCAGAACCCACCTCAAAAGGGAAGCGCAGGGCCCTGAGCCTCCTCCCTGGGTGAGCTGTCTTGGCAGGGAGACCTTGGGCTGCTCTGGGAGGGCAGGGCTGCAGGTAGGGGGGATGGAGGGGGAGCGGGAGCAGGGCAGGGTGCCCCTGGGCTGTGGCAGAGCAGGGCACAGCACTCTGCTCTCACGGGAGGTTGCCAGCGCTCCGAGCCAGCTCCTGGGGACTCACAGAGTGCTCTGAGTGCTGGGGATGGACCGAAACCATTAGTGCAGAGCTCTGAGTGCTTTGCGGATAAGCAGAACCCCACTCCAGAAGAGCTTTTAAGGGAGAGGGGCAGGGGGAGCAGCCGGGTACCTGCTGTAGCCCATCTGCTTGCAGGCGGCTCTGGCCAGCGCCGGGGTGAAGTGGTCGTGGCACACGCAGGACCAGGCTCCGGTGTTGCTGTTGAGCACCTGCAGGATGGATCTGTCTTTGGAAACGCGGGCTGCAGGCAGACACACAGTCAGCTTTGGCGCGGGGTGGCCGCAGCAGCCCGGCCCCCGGAGCTCTGGAGGGGTGTCCTGCACTCACCCCCGGCCGGCGGCCCCTCGGGGACCCACTGGGGACAGTTGGCCTCGTCCTCGCCCTGCAGACAGTCCAGCTGCCCGTCACACACCTGCTTCAGCGGCAACAGCTTCAGGGGCCGCTTGCAGAACAGGTAGTGGTGGTCCAGGTAAATCTTCACTGGAGGGAGAGGGGGGTCAGCACAGAGCCCCGGCTCCTGGGCAGGCTCGGGGCTGGCACGGGGGGCTCAGCAAGGAGCTGGGTCTGGGTTTGCTGGGCCATGGCCATGAGAAAGGAGGGGGAGAGGAGATCAGGAGCTGTACCCAGGAACCCGATGGCGACCAGGCAGGCGAGGGTGAGCACCACGGCCAGGACGAGGATCCCGACCCGCTTGAAGGACTCCGACGCCCTGGAGGATTTGGGTCTCGTGTAGGGACCTGAAACACAGAGGAGCGTGGCCCTGCGTGGCCGGGCTCAGCCTGGCACCACTCATCTCCCCCAGCTCCCACAGGTGTTACCTCTGCCGTTGAGCCGCTCCGAGGCCGAGTCCTGCAAAGCAGAGGGGAAAACCAGTTGTGAGCTGAAACTGCAGCCGAAAAGCAGCTGGAAGGTGGGAGGGTGTGTTGTAGTGTGGGTAGCTGGCCCCGTGGTGAGCTCACAGCCCAGGGAGGGCAGCAGGGATGAGCAGGGAAACTGCCCCAACCTTCACCTGAGGTGGGTTTAGAGCTGCTGGGAATGGGGGTGGCGTGTCCTGTGGTGACAACTCCTGGCTCTGCGGTCACCCGAGGTCACCTTGTACCCATAGACACCACCTGTGCAGCTCCAGTAAGTGGCTCTCAGTGGTGTAGAGTTACTGCCATTAACACACCGGAGGCTTAAAAAGTCACAGATGTTGCGAAAGAGGCGCTTTCGGATGTGCCGAGAAACCCTGAGTCAAAATACACACGCCTGCGGGGCTGCGGCACACGGGCATGTCACGGCGGGGTTGTGTCTTCAGTAGGGTCAGAACCGGGGTGGCACAGCCCGAGCGCTCCCCACGGGCTGCCGGAGCACCGGAGGAACCAGCCCGAGCCAGGGGAACCAGCACTCCCAGGGCGGGGAGGGAGGGGGCTGTGCCGCTGCTAAGACACGGGGTAAACACAGCCAGGGCTGGAGCGCGGATGAGTCAGGCATCGATCCGCTTGAGCTCCTCAAAATTGTCCTCCTGTGACGATTCCTTGTACGAGAAACTCCCGGCGATGGGAGGGCGAGTGCTGTGAGCCCGTGCTCGGTGGGTGGGCTGAAGCCCAGAGCCCCTGTGGGAGGGTTCAGGTGGGCACTGCGGGTGTCTGCTCCGTGCCTTCCAGCCGCGGATGTGCTGTGCCACCGAGCAGCAGCCGCTTAGAAAGGTGTTCCTGCTCCAGTGAGCCTGGTCCCTTCCATGCCCCGCCAGCCCCAGTGAGCTCTTCTCTTTTGCTGTTGCTTCTGGACTCTGCCACCACAGGTAAGATAAGATTTTTGCACGGACAGAGGTAAGGAAGGTTAAACCCTCTGTGATAAACCCATAGATCCAGGCGCACAATCCAGGAGGATTTGGGATTTGGAAGCCTGTGCTCCAACTGCTGAACTTTAGGAGCAGCGCAGGTCTGGAGATGATGGTGTTTGTCACCTCAAATGAGAGCAGAGGCCCCTGTGCCATCCCAGGGCTCAGAGGCTGGGGCTTGGCAGAGCGCTGTGGGGGCACTGGGCATGCGGCACAGCTGAAGGGGGCTGTGTGCCAGCCCTCAGCAGGTCAGAGGAGAGGTGAGCCCTCCCTGCCCGGCTCTCTGTGCCAGGGCATGTTTAGCCATGCACACACGCTCTTCCAGCAGGATTTTACAGCGAGTGCCAAGCCATTATCCCTGGGTTAGCTCACAAGGGCAGGCTGGCGGTGTGTGCCAGGAAACGGTGCCTCCCTGTCGTGGCCCTGCTGCACGGCTTGGGCTGCCGGTTTTGGGAACAAGAAGTGACCTGTGCCGGGAAGGACTGGATCCTGCCCGGTGCCGTGTGGCTGTGTCCCAGCACGGTGGTGTCTGGCTCTCGGAGGAAATGCCAGCAGCCTCTCTCCCAAAGCCAGGCTCAGCTGCCACCCATGCCGAGTGTGGGCAGCTTGTGCCAAATTCCCGACCCCTGGACGGGCTCTGCTCAGCTCCTGGCGTGCAGAGCCTGTTTCCTGGTGGCAGGGAGCTGCTGGGAGCAGGAGGGCAGGATGGGCGTGGGAACCCGGGTCCTGCATCTCCCACCTCGGCTGCCCTTCCTGACCCGCTCCTCTGGGAGAAGGGAAAAGCTCCCTGCAGCCCTGGAGTTTTGTAACGCTGCACCAACATCTGCCAGCACAGCCAGCCCAGGGCACGTGGGGCCGGCCCTTCCTCATGCTGACCTCCTGTGTCACCGTGGGCCTGGGCTGGGCACCACCTGGATAATGGGATCCTAACGGTTCCCTGCGGGAACGGTCCCAGGCTGTGATGGATGCTCCAGGCCCCACCGCAGCAGCACGGCTGTCCCTGCCTGTCCCCATGCTGCCCATGCTTGTCCCCATCACGTCATCCAGCGCTGGCCTCCTTTCCAAGAGACCAGGTCCGGTGCTAATGCAGATGAGATGGGTGATTATTGGGTTTTTTGGGGTTTTTTTGTTGCATTTTCTTCAGTCCATGAACCTCTTCTGCCTCAAAGGGGTTCAGAGCTTGGAGCTGCCTCTCCACGACTCCTCTCAAACCCACACTACAAGCAAGAGCTGCGCTGGTTAAATCCAAAGCAAGGCGAGAGCCGTGCCCACTCCTGCGTGGAGTGGAGGCACGTGACTCCCTGCAGAACTCAACGCTACCCGAACTAATTGAGCTCCCTTGCTGTGCTCTCTCGGAGCACTTAATGTCACCACGGCCATTCTGGGCTCCGGCTGTGCCAGTGCCAGCCCAAGGGCCGTGGAGTTCCGATGAACCTCTTCACCCCTCGCCAACTGGGAATCCGTGCTGGGGGGCTGCAGGGTGTGCTGAGCTGGGCTTCGTCCCTCCCTCAGGAGCAGGTGGGATGTTCCTTCACCAAACCAAACTTCGCGGGGTGATCGGATTCCGAGGGTGGCTCCTTGGCTGTGGGGATTTAACCCGTGGGTGTGTGTAGACGCTGCAGGGAGTGAGTTCCCCACTCTGGGGGGGTTGATGTCCCGGTGTGCTGCTGCTGGAGGGTTTCACGGTGCCCGGTGAGCTTGGTCATACGTGTCTGCCCTCTCGAGGAAGTGTCTGCCTCCCAGGGAGGGACTGCATGCCAGGCTGGGGTTTGGTGGCCGTGGCTTTTCCTGCACAGGGCGCTGCAGGTGTGTCCCCTGTGCCGAGCAGAGGGACGGGCAGTGCCGCGCTGGGAGCTGCACTGGGGGTGGCAGGGCCTGGCTCTCACCCAGGCAGTGCCCGGGACCCAGCCCCTTCTCAAGGGATGGGATGAGGCGCTTCAGAAGGGCCCGTTCCCCTCGGCAGGCGGACACTGCCCTGCTCCTCGGGCCGGGAGAGGGGAAGGCAGCCCCAGAAATGTGGGAGTGAGAGTTTGTGGGGGTACCCAAGCTCCGTATCCAGCTGCGGAGAGGTGTTAGAAACAAGGGGAAAACCCTTCCCTGGCTGCTGCCAGGGCCGGGGAGCAGCACCTCTGTGGGCCTGCGCTGCCCCATCCCCTCAGAACCGCTCCGGGCCTGGAGCGCGGCCGGGCACAGGGTGTGCGAGGGGCTGGTGCCCATCCCGGGGCCGGGGGCAGCGCTGCCAGGGACTCACCATGTTCATCCAGCTCCGGCGTGGTCCTTCTGCCCGCAGAAACCCGGCAAATCTCCCCCGGTGCGGGAGCCGGGGAGGCGCTGCTCCCGCACCCCTGAGCCTGTGCGCTGTGCCCACGCCGCGCTCGCACTGGGGCAGCGCCGCCCCGGCCCTCCTTAAAACCCACAAGGGGAGTTGTGAAACAGGAATTATGGTTTGTATTGTAATACAACACCGGTCTATCAGCAGCACCGCCACCTGCGGTAATCTCCCGAGCATCTGCCACTGCAGGTGACTCACTCGTGGGGCTGCTGTCACCAAGTAGCTTATCAGAAGTGAACGGACTGATTTTTCCTGCTCCTCCTGATGATAAGAGGATGCGCGGCCATCTCGCTCTTTGTCCGGCTCTTCCGCGTTGCGCTGGGTTGTTTTCAAACCGAGGTTTGAGTAGGTGGAGGAGGAAAGGAGGAGAGTTTGTGCTCTCGGGTCACTCGGTCTGTGTGTCCCCGTCAGCCCCAGGTCACGGCTGGCAGTGCTGGGGGAAGTTGAAGGGAAGGCAGGTGGGTGCCCGTGGAATGTTACCCCAGATTGCAAGGGGAGGACCATGGGGTACTCTCAGGAATGGCTGAGGGTCATAGATCTGAGATTATCCAGGAAAAATCAATCCCTCTAGGATGGAGCAGTTTGCCTTAGCCTGGCAGGATGGGAGAGAGGTTGGTGGTGCAGGAGCCACTGCCCCGGCGGGGTGAGGGCGGCCCAGGGAAGTGGGCTGGGGTCGGGGAGGCTGCGGGCTGGGAGGCTGCGGGCTGCCCTCTGCGCACTCATGCTGAAGGTGCTGGGTGTGCAGGATGTGCTGAGCGGCTAATTACCCCCTCTCCTGTGCTAATCCGGCTTTCCCAACGGTCCTGCTGCTGCCAGGTGTGTGCCGGTGCCAGCCGGAGACTGCGGAGCGCCCACGGCCTGCATCTCCTCAGGGACCTGTGCCATCACCGTGCCAGCTCATCCCTGCCGGAGGGATCCTGCCCACTCCCACAGCCTGGCCAGGGATCCACCTGTGGCCCTGCAGGTAAGGGGCACCCTCCCCACACTCACACGGAGGATCCAGCCCCCCTGGAAGTTGTGGGGACCTCATCTGGCTCATCCTCAGCCCTCGTGGTCCACGCGATGCTCAGAGAATGTGGGATGCAGGGTCCAGCCAGAGGCTGCCTGTGCTACTGGGGGAGATTTCAGCTTGAAAAATGGTCTAGGGGCTGCAGCAGTGGGAGCTGTGCAGAGCTTGGGTCCGTGGTGCACCTGGCAGGTCCTGGCAGCCTCCCCATCTCACAGAGCATCCCAGTGCCAGTCCCGCTGCTGCAGAAGGAAGAGCAGCCCAGGCGCGGTGTCACGGCAGGAGCAGCCCTTCCTCCTCTGAGGTTCTGAAGGCTCTGAGGAAGCAGCTCAGGTTTGCAGATGTTGTGTCACAGCCTTCGGGGCTTTGCTTCCTGGAGTGCGGCTGCGTTTGCAGCCAGTCACCCTTCCCTGCTCCCGGAGCCTGGCATGACACAGGTTTCCGGGCATCTGGCTCCACTGGGGTCAGGCAGCGGTCAGGAAGGGATGACCCAGGGCTCTGAGTGGCCACCAGCATCCCCGAGCCTCACGGATACACCCCCATCCCTGTCCTCTCCGCTGCCCAGCAAGAAGTGGTCCCAGCCTGTCTGAGCTGGGCACTGCCAGGACCTGGGGGGCTGCAATTCCCGCCGTCCCCTCCGTGTTCTGCTGGCCCCGCACCCCTGCAGGCCCCAGGCATCGCCCCCGCTCTTGGCGCCGAGGTGCTCACCCCGGGCAGGGCTGCTGCGGGCTTGGCTCCTGCGCTGGCCGCCCACTGCCACTGCCACGGGGCACGGCAGGGTCGGAGGCTGCGCCTGGCACAGCAGCACAAGGCAAGGGGGAATCGTGCCCCTGGATGCCCAGTTTGCAGCTGTTAATGGCTGTACCTGCTGGTCACTTTTCCCTGCAGCCGCAGGAGGTGGTTTTCCCTCTGTACAAGCGGGAGTTGATTCCCATCTGAGCCTCCGGTTTGGGACTTTGAGAAGATGATCCAGTGCAGCTGTAAGTGCCTCATACTGGGACATGTCTGATGGGGGGCAGCTGGTGAGGGTCACCCCTGTCCTTCCCTGTCCCCTGGGGTCCTGCATGAGGCCTCGAGCCTGGGTTCTGCGTGGGCCTCTGCCATGTTCCTGGCTGCTGGCCTTTGCCAGGAGGTGGCAGTCGGAGGACACGGCCACTCGGGCACCTTGACAAGGCTGGACGACACCTGTGTCCAGGGTGTCCCTGCCCCTCAGGCTCCCAGTACTCCCAGTTCAGCCTCTTGCAGCAGTGGGAGGGCAGAGCTGCCCACGCAGGCGGGCTGGGCACGGCGATGTGCCGTCTGTCCTGTCTGCTGCAGCTCCTCTGCTTTCTCCCTGCGAACCAGTTGGACCCGTGGGCCAGGACTGGTGCCCAGCCTCGCTGCAGTGAGACAGCTGTGTCACCAGGAGAGGAGGGGACAGGCAGGACGTGCCAGGCCCCGGCACACACAGGGCTCTGCAGCAGCAGCCTCCAGGCCGGGACAGCCGTGAGCAGCTCCTGTGGCACAACACCGGGACATGGACCCCCGGACAGGTGAGCGGGTGGCCTTTGTCCCCCTCACGCGGCAGAGGTGGGATGTTCATGGCATGGGCAGTGGTTTGGTGACCTCCCTCCCCTCTGCCCCGTGAGCTGGGGCTCACTGCTGGTGTGGCTCTGCCCGAGCAGCGCTGCTCGGAGCCATCCCCGGGGGTGCGGGGATCTCTGCTCCCGAGGGTGCCAGGGCAGGGATGCCTCCCACACACGGCACGGGGCAGGGCCTGGGCACGACGCCGTCACCCTCCCACGGGCAGTGGGCGTGAGGACGGGGCAGTTTCGGCAGCCGGCTGATTCAGGGAGGCTGTTGCACCACGTTGCTCCTGCCCCGCAGCTCCCGCTGTGAGTCACGGCTGCTGCAGCTCCCTGACCTCACCCACGCCGGGGGTCCCGGGGCTCCGGCTCGCCCCTGCCCCAGCAGAAACACTCACGTACCTTGAGCCCTGCCAGGAGGGCCGGGTGGAAGGGAAAGGAAGGGGCAGGGCAGGACAGGCAGGTCCTGCTGCTCCGCACGAATCCTGGGAGCTGGCGGCGCGATGCTCCGCGGCTCGGGCTGTTCGCGGGTCCATCAGGTGGAGCGAGCGCTGCGGGCTGCAGGACGCCCTGGGACCTTGCTCGCTGTGTGAACACCGTGACCACAGGGGAAATGTTCTCACTGCGCTGGCAACTGCCTAAATTTAGCTGCTCTTAGGTCATCCCTTTCCGCTGTCTCCTCGCTCCCGGTGCCGCATTGAACCCCGTCCCCGTGCCCTGCACTGACCGTGCTGCGGGGCAGTGCCCGCAGCCCCAGCAGAGCTCTCAGCACAGCAGTCGATGCTCAGGGGCTGTGCTGGGCACCTTGGTGTCCTGACAGTTCCAGGATGGTTGATCGGTGCCGGATTTTGCCAGACCCTGCGGCACGGACGGGGGATGGAGCGGTGCAGAGCCCGCAGAGGGCCCGCGCAGCCCCGTCCGTGTCCCGTCCCCGCCCGGCGCTGGCGGCTCGTCCTGACAAGAGCATCCTCTAGAGGGAACTGCCAGCCCAGAAATGGGGCTGGCTGCGCGCATCGGCGGCTCCAGCGCCACCAGCAAAGGAGAGTCACCCCACGAGGGTGTGAGTGGGACCAGCAGTGGGGATACAGCACTGTCGGGGTGGCCAGCTCCCTTCCCGCTGACCGTCCCCCTGCCAGCTCACCTGGGGACAGCGGTGGTCTCCATCATGGGGCTTCGAGAGTAGCAAAAATCTCTGTGCCGCAGTCCCGGAGAGCCCTGCAGGGTGCAGTCCCTCCCCGCCGTGGGGACAGCACACGCCGGAGAGCTGTGCCCCAGCTCCCAGGTGTCCTGTCCCCTGCGGGGACAATCGGGACCCCCAGCCTCCCGGAGGTGTCTGTCTGCAGAGCCCCTCCTCCCTCTGCTTTCCAGGACAAGAGCCCATCAAGGTGATCGGGGTTGTCTTGGGCATTGGGCTGGCCCTGCTGATCCTGGCGAGTTTTGGCTACACCTTCATCCGGTGGTACCGGAGGGGCCACTCCCGGCGCCGTGAGTTCGGACAGGGCAGGGGACAGGGGGGACGGGGCAGGGAGGGCTCAGAGCGTGGGGCTGCAGGGACTGGAGTGTGGGGAGCATGGGTGATGGGGTCCTCTGGTGCAGGGGGGCTCCGGGCCGAGCTGGGGGCACTCTGAGGTGAGGAGGGGATGCACGGTGATGTCCTGGTGCTGTCCCGCTGGCTGTCCTGCCTGTCTCCCCCCCGCCACACAGACTCACGGCAGAGCAGAGGTGGGTTCGTGGCACCACGTGGCTCTGACACCTCTCCCTCCTCTTCCTCCCGCCTCCCCAGGGCCTGACTTCGTCTTCAACCTCTACCACTCGAGGTGAGTGATGCCATGGGGGGACCAGGGCAGGCTGGCAGCTCCCTCTGTGCAGTGCCAAGGTGTCACACACCCTCCCCAGTCCAAAACCACCCAGTTCTGCTGTTGGCAGGGGGCTGGCAGGGGCTGGAGGGGGCCAGGCAGCTTGGTAACCTCTCTGCTTTGCCTGCAGGGGGCTGGGCTCGGTGGCACTGGAGCTGGTGCCACCCTTCAGCATCAGTGGCTCGCTGGGCACCTCAGGCAGTGGCTACGAGCCCTTCCACAACCAGGGGCTGTGAGGTGAGAGCTGGGCTGGTGAGCAGGCACGACCCCTGTCCCCCGCTGTCCCCCAGTGCTGTGCCCCAAAGCCTCCGTGCTGCCTTGGAGCCCCTGGGCATCGCAGCTTTCCCCAGGATAGTCCCAAGGGTTTTCCAGCAAAAGTCCTGCCTGTGGCTGTGGGGCTGCAGGGGCTTTCCCTGGGCTCTGGTTTTGGTTTCTCCCCGCACAGGCTTTGGTTTGTGTTTCCTTCCCCGCTGTCCCTGGGATGGGACATGTGGCCAGGGACAAGGGGATGGGGCTGGAACCTGGGTGCTCTTGCAGCGCTTCCTCTTGCTGCCTCTCACCCACCGCCCAGCACCAACAGAAAAAGCAACCAAAACCGGCCGGGGGGAATTCCTCCGTTTTCACTTCTGTAATAAACAGCCCCCGAATTGTTGGATTTCGACTGAAATGGCAACGGTGCAGTTTCTGTTGCTAAAAAACTTCACAGAATCACAGAATTGTTGGGGTTGGAAGGGACCTCTGGAGAACATCTGGTCCAACCCCCCCTGCCCAAGGCCACCTGGAGCAGTGACACAGGAACGCAGCCAGATGGGTTTGGGATGTCTCCAGAGAGGGAATCTCCACGAATTCCCTGAGCAGCTCCTCCATCTGCAGTTCTCTCGCTGGCCCTCCGCAGCCACGGGAGCACAGGAGGTGCCTGGGGCCGGCACTGGTGCAGCCTCCCCTTGCTTGGGATGGAGGAAGAGGATGCAGCCTTATCCCAGGATTCCTCAGCACTCCTCCCGGAGAAAACAGCTGCATTCCCCACGGCTCAGAGACCCCCCCGCCTCCTGCACGCCCAGAGACCTGGGAGCAGACTGTTCCTTAGGGCACCAGCTGAGGAGGAGGGCCAGGAGCCCCAGGCTGTGACTGGATTTGTGCAACTGCAGAAAACGCCGTGAGCAAACGGGAAATCAGACCTCCTCCTCCTCCTCCTCCTCCTCCTCCATCCAATACCTGCACCAACATGGAAGTTGGTTCTCCACACTGCCAGTGCAAGGAAATGCCTCAGAAAGCCCCTGTGGAGTTCCTCCCAGATTTTTTGTGCCAATTGCCTTCGGTCTCAGCAGAACAAGCGGCTGTGGAAGCGCCTGGAGGAGGAGAGCACCCGTGGGGAGCTTCTGTGGCCGTGGAGAGGGGCCCTGCTTGGCCAGTGGGGGCTGGCAAGGCACGGGGGGCCTTGGGACCATTTCTTTGCAAATTCCTCTCAGAAGAAAAATGAAGGAAAACTCGTGAGACCCACGTGGTTGTGTGCAGGGAAACCCGTGAGGACAGAGTGGGATTTCCATGGAGTCGGAGGGGCCGTCTGTGCTCTCGGCTTTTGAAGCTGAACCCTATGGTCTGCAGCTTTCTCCTGGTTGAAAGGAGAGCTCTGACTGCTCATGGAGAGGGGGAAATGCCACCCCCTGGGGTCTGGGAGCCCTCCGTGGTGAGCAGGATCCGGCAGAGCCCTGCACAACACAGGATCCAGCCGCAGGGCCTGACGTCAGCGGCGTTTAAAAGAAAAACAACACAAAAAAGCCACGCTTTTGATGACTCCGTTTTCCAGAGGAAGTCAAAAAAAAATAAAAAAGAAAGCAAAAAGCTCCAACCCCCAGAATACTCAGAGACAGAAGAGATGGGGCCAGTGGAGGGGCAGCAGGAGGCTCCCAGTGCCCTGCACATCCCTGTGGGATGCAGGGATGGATCTCACACGTGAGCAGTGCCACGTGAGATGTAAGAGAAGGAAACACAGCGAGGACCAGCCCCGTCCTCCTGCCTGCGCCGGAAAACCTGAAAATAAAACCAAAAACCCTTCACCTGAGAAACGCCTCCCCGAGGAGGGTTTCCACCAGCAGTTCTACCGGGACTATCCCACTGTGAAGGTTCTTGGAAACGGAGTCACTTTAGGAAAAACTTCCCTGTGACCTGGAAGGTGACCCAGGGTGAGCTGTTCTCATCCTGTTTCCATTCTGACGACACCTGCTCACAGCATCACAGAATCAATTAGTTTGGAAAAGGCCTCTGAGATCATCGAGCCCAGCCTGTGACTGAACACCACGTTGCTGAGCAGAGCAGAGCCCTGATTGTTGTCTTTCCTGGTTCCCTCCACCCCTGGGTTTGACTCGTTCTGCTCCTGTCCCTCCCCTGGCGATGTCCCCACGCACTGTCCCCCGGGATGTGCATCCCTGCGGAATCGCTGTGAGCAGCACAGCTCCTTTTCCCTGCTGCTCCTCTGGTGAGTGCTCCCACAAATTCCCCAGGGACAACCACCCGGGAACTCAGGTGTGTGAGAAGCTCTTGGAGAGCCAGCTTGGTTCTCCTTTTTCCCAGTTGTGACGCGGGAATGCTCTTCCCCACGTGAGGCAAAGGCACGTTGCCCCTGGCTGATGGGGAATGTCCAAATCTGGAAACAGAAAGCTCAGCTTGGCCTTAGGAGAGGATGAACACACAAGTAGACCAAATAAATAACACCACATCCTTTCTGTATTTACAAATGAAATGCAATAAATAATGTCTGTATCCCGTAGTGGCAGAACACAGACCATAGTGTGGGTGGGACTGCAGTGGCTCGTGCTGGGCTCGTAGGTGCATCCCATATCCTGTTCTGGGGCTCTTCCAGAGGGGCTGGGTGTTGAAGGGTCTCTGTAGGGTCAGGAAAGTCCCTCGGTCCATCTGCGTGAGGTCAGGCAGGGCGGGAGCCCCGTGCTGCCAGCATCAGGGTGCTGATGTCAGGCTGACGTCTGCTTTCGGTGTCTGTGTTGTGAAAGTTCGGGATGGCATCAGAAGCGTGGACGTCAGCAGGAGGAGCCCAGCGCTGGCCCAGGAAAGGGGGAAGTGGAAGCACAGGACTGCCCCAGGCCCCGAAGGTGGCCCTGTGCCCCGTGCTGGGCTGCTGAGGAGGGCAGACGAGGCAGAGGTGCCCCGGTGTGTATCCATGGCGGCCTGGGGAGCTCGGGATGAGCCCCTCCAGCACAGCCCATCCCTGTCTCCCGTTAGCTGGACTGGCTGGAGGGACGCACTGGGGGCTGCCCACAGCAGGACTGGGGCCAAAGCAGCCCCGCCAGTGGCTGAGCTGGTGCTCCTGGGCCACGTCTGGGCCCGGCACCGTGAACATTCAGGGGTCAGCGGTAGCTTATCCAGTGGCAGACGAGGTAGTTGGGTCAGTGTGCAGGGCTGGTGGCCCCCGGGACGGGTCACAGGCGGCTGTCCTTGCTGTCCCCGCTGAGCCGGCTCAGGGGCTTGATGGGCAGCGTGATCCAGTCGGAGCTGAGGCTGGAGATGAGCGGCAGCGTCCCCAGGAAGGCAGCGTTGTCGAAGATGCTCAGGTCGAAGGGAGCTTTCAGGAGCTCGGGGCTGGCTTTGGAGGTCAGTGGAGCACCTGGAGACACCCAGCTCAGCAGAGCGGGGGCTTGGGGCCCCACCTGGCTGGAAAAGTCCCAGGAAGGGGTTCCCCATGGAGCCAGGTCCTGTGTGAGGGGATGCTCGGGAGAGGACTGCTTCAAATACCCTTTGGACACAGCCAGCTCGGAGCACTCAATGTCCAGCACGGTGTCGGTGCTGCCCAGGCCCTGCACGGCCTCTGCACAGCCCAGGAGGGGCATTCCCTTGTCCGGGGCCTGCTCTGGCTGCACGGTGCCCTTGGACTGCTGCAGGTACCCCCGGAACTCCACATCTCCCTGGGTGGTGGGGGAGAGCCCGGGCTCCCCTGGGCTGGCATTCCCGCTGCCAGAGGGGCAGACGGGAGCAGGGCAGGGGCTCTCCAAGCCCACCCCACTGTCCTCAGCGGTGGGCAGCTGCTGCCTGTAGCCCTGGGGCTCGGGGCCCGCAGAGCAGCTCAGGGAGGAGGAGGAGGAGGGGATGTGCAGGCAGATGCCACTGTCGGTGCTGGTGCCGCTGCTGTCTCTGCTCCCCGTGGGCCCCAGCTGGTCCTTGGGCCACGCCGGGAGCTTCCAGCCCTGCTCCAGGGGCAGCCGGGCTGTGCTGGTGCTGCCGTCAGGGCTGCTGTACAGCTGGGGCTCCTTCTGGCACAGGAAGAGCTGCTGGACAGAGTCTGCATCCAGGCTGCCCGAGGATGGGGGCTCATGCTCCCCCCAGAGCGAGCTCTGCTTCATGAAGGACTTCTGGGAGGGAGAGAAAGAGGGGAGTGAGCTGTGCCTCATCCCTGCTTGGTGCCTGCCTCTGCCAGCACTCCCCAAGCCTGCAGCCTTGCTCTGTCCCTGCCTTACCAGCACAGACGGTGTCCTCACAGGTTTCCTTATGTAGGTGCATGCCAGCAGAGCCCCCAGGAGGCCCAGCAGCAACAGGATGATGAAGGAGGAGCTGAGGATGCCCGGGAGAAGCTCTGCGCTCCCTGCAGGGGAGGACGTGACCAGGTGAGGGGGGAGAGGGGGATTCCTCAGTGCACACAGCACAGAGAGGCTGCCCTGGTGCGGACCCCCACGTCCCCAGGGCCAGGAGGCCGGGGGACGTCTGCATCCCGTGATTCCCCCTTCCCTGGGTCCCACTTACTGTCCCTGCGGCCGGTGGTGACGCACTGCTCGTCGGTGCGCACGGCGGGGACGGGCCTGTTGGCCATGCTGGGCTCCACGCTCAGGCAGTACTCTGTGACCCAGAACAGGTCACCGATGGCGAACTCTGGGCTCTTCTCCACCACTCTGAACTGCAACAAACAGAGCACAGGCTGGCACCTGAGAGCCCCCAGCTCCTGCTTTCCTCCCTCCTCCTCCTCCGCTGTCCCCTGGGGAAAGTCCCCAGGGTGTGTTACGATAATGATGACAGCAGCTACACCCAAAATCCCCATGAGAGCTGGAAAACTCTGCCATGAAACACGCAGAGAAACCTCTCTGTGCTGCTGCGGCCGTGAGAAAGCTCAGCATTAACTCCTAGAGCAGACCGTGCTTTAACAGTCTGTTTTTCCACTTGAGCAGCACCGTGTGGGACAGATGGGGACAACACGGGAGCAGCAACTCCTCTCACCGTGTGGTTGTCCTGCGTCCTCCTGACGTACACGTGGTACCGGGTCATTTCCTTCTGGAAGTCGCTGTACTCCACGGTGACGTTCCCGGAGCGGAGGAGCAGCTGCAGCTGCACCTGGATGGAGTTGCCCCTCACGGAGAGGCTCTGGCCCGCCAGGCGCAGGCCGGCTGGAAGCAAATCAGTCACAACAGCAGGTCAGGGCTGCTTCCTGTTCACAGCTCTCAGCCTTCGCAGCACCAGGCTGAGCTGTGACCGTCCCACCCATCCTCGGGCTGTCCCATCCCCCTGCGCAGCCCGCCTGCCCTCCAGGGAGGTGTGGAGGGAAATATCCCTGCGTTCGTTCATCCCCCAGTTCTTCCCAAGCACTCTGGCATCCTGACCCCACCAACCTCAGCGCAGAGTGGATGGAGGCAGACCCCAACCCACCTTCCTGCGGGGAGAAGGCGCTGGTCCTTTGCCAGGGGGACGTGTGGTTCCCGGACACGGCCCTGACCCGTGCGTAGTAGCGCCGCTCAGGGTCCAGGGTGTAGTAGGTGAGGTCACAGGAGTGCTCCGAGGTCTTCCCGCACTCCGGGATGGCTGTCCAGGGGGCACTTGAGCCATAGCTGCGGGGAGGAGCACCAGGGGTGAGCAGAGAGCTGGAATCAGATCCTGGGCAGGGCAGGACCCCCATGTTCCTCCTCGTGTTACTCACACTTGGTACTCCACGTCGTAGCGGGCGTTGCTGGGGCAGCCGTGCCCCGGCTCCCACCTCAGCAGGTGCCGCGCCACCTCCGCGGCGAAGCGCACGTGCCCGGGGCTGGCCAGCCCCTCACCTGCGGGACACACGGTGAGCTCGGGGGAGGCTGCACAGCCCTGTCCCGCCAGCCCCACTTGAGCCTTGGGACGGCCTCCCGGAGCATCGTCCCGTGATGGGTGATGGAACAGTGCTGACCACCCGAAACCCGCAAGCCTTTGCCCAGTTTTCTCTTTCCGACTTCCAGGATTTGCTCATCCCCCTCTTCTCCTTCCTCTTTCTTTGGGGACAGCTCAGCTGGGGCTTCTCGGTGCCTTTCTGCCCCGAGAAAGGAGCTGTATTTGCATCTCCCATCCCCTGCCGTTTGCCACCAGCTCTGTTTGAGCTCGGCTTTCCTGTTTTGCTCATCTGCTGCCTGGATGAAACCAGATTTTTTCACACCTCCTGCCTGATCTAGGCATTGTCACCTGGCAGAAAAGCCTCAAAGCCTCGCTGATAACATCTGCCACCTCTTTCCCTTGCAGGTTTCCCCGGCAGCTGCTCTCTGCTGGCAAACACCCAGCCCAGCACTGTGTCCCCGGTGACCACGGCCCCTCGTGGTCACACCAGTGGGGACAAGCGAGGCTGGTGCCCCTCGCTGAGCCTTTGGGCTCCCAACCAGCAATGAAAGGCAAGCGATGAACGTGCCCTTCTCCAAAGCACTGCTCTGAGGGCTGAGCACCCAGCCAAGGGGTCCAGGCTGTGGCTCCAACCCCCTCTCTGTCTGCTCCCCCTTCCCAAGGAACCCACCTGGAGCCGTGGGGCTCAGCCCCGGCCAGCAGGGAGATGAAAAGCAGCGCGAGAGACTCACCGTGTGTCGGGCAGGCAAGGAGCAGCGCCAGGCACAGCGCCAGGGCGGTGGCAGAGGGGACCATGGCCGCTCAGCATCCTCCGTGGCAGCAGGGCGAGCGCGGGGCCGCGCTCTGCCCCGGCGGCAGCTGAGCGCTCGTTTTTCCCCCGGGGGTTGGCTCAGTGACGTCTCGGAGGCGTTCGAACAGCGCCAGAAAAGTCACTGAGCAGCCACTTCCACTTCTCTTCGCTGTCCACCCACTCACCTCAGCCAAAGCCTCAGCCCGGGCTGGGCATTTCCGACAGAGTGTGAGAGGAACAATTTTGGGGGCTTTTCTGAGCAAAGCGGGGCCGTGCTGAGAAAGGCGAGTACAAGCAAATGCTGCCTCTGCTGCTTTGTTGTGAAATGAGAGGTTAAAAGCACGGCACAGGTGAGCGTTTGCACCGAGGGGGACCTGTCTCAGGGGCTTTACCGAGCACAGCGCCGTGTCCTGCCCTGCCAGCAGTAAATCTAGCCTGGTTCTAACCAGCCCTGGAGTCCCAGGAGGGGGTTCTGGCTTTCCCTTCCTTTGGGCTCAGCCTCCTGCCTCAGCCTGCAATTCCCCTTTCTCCCTTTCCGGGGCCGAGTGACAGCCTCCGGGCTGTCCCGTGTCCTGCAAACACCCTCGCACAGGGGTGACATCGGGGATCCAGTGTGACACGGGCGCTGCCACTGTCCCCGGGGCTCCGGTAGCCCCCCAGGTACGCCTGTGATCCCTGGCCCCACGGCGATGTCCTGCCTGTCTGGTGATGCTGGGACCTCAATCACCACCCAGCAGGTTGCGAGTGCTCTGCTTTGCCTCAGAGCTTGCTTGAGGGCTTTCCTGGGGCCCTCATGTGATGGAGAGTGATTTCCCTCAAAAACAGGAATTTCCCTCTGGGGAGTTAGTGGAAAGGACACAGATAAGAGAAACCAAAAGTGCTCTGGACAGACTCAGAGGACATCATAATGGGCACAGCCATGCAGATTCCTCTTTGAAGAACCATCTTAAATGCCTGAAGTGGGAGATTTCTCCTGCTTTCCCTGACTTGTCCTTTCTGCTGAAGGCCAAGGGCTTCCACAAACTTGCAGCCCGGCCGGAGGAGCAGCAGCAGATCACCTCCCTGCCTCGGGTTTATCCCCTGGCCCCGGGCAGACCAGCTGATGTCCTGCCACTCTGCTCTCGGCCCCTGAGTCACGCCTGGTAGCCACTGAACCGAGGAGTCCTGAGATGAAGCACAGCCAGTCCCACACAAAGCCACAGACTGTGTTTTGTGTAAGGTAATGACAATTAAAAGCAACGGGACCAAAACCCAGGAAAGTGGGAGTTTTGTGGAAATGCCACCGTGGGGCTGGTCCCGTGGGTGAGGCGGTTCAGAGGCTCGGGAGAAGTGGTTGGCAGTTTAGGGGAAGATGAAAGAGGCTGAGGAGGAACAAGAGTTCTGCAGAATGCTTGGACAGCACGTGGGACTCGGGCTGGCAGCTGAGCTCTGCAGGGAGGGTGGCACTGCCAGGTGCCACACGAGCTCACGTGGGGCTCATGTGGGGACAGCGTGAGCTGCGGGTGATGTGGCTGACCCTGAAATGCCTCCCTGTGGGCACACCGCAGAGAAACCCAGCCCAGGAGCACCTGGGTCTGTGCGTTTCCCTCCCTGGTGCCCCTCAGGAAGCTTTCCCAGGGTGACAGCGGGGTCAGACAGCTGATGCTGCACCGAGTAGGGCAGGGATGGGGCCCAGGGCTGGTTCTGCACAGCCCCGTCGCAGGACAGAGCGGAGCAGAGCGATCCTCATCCCAATTCCCTTGTGCCCGGAGGTTGGAGCAGCTCTCCTGGGCTGGTGGAGCCGGCTCTGGCTGTGTGCTTTAGCTCCTCTTTGCTGGCTGGGAGGGCTCACAGCAGCAGTTACCAGCAGGGAAGGTGAGGATTTCACCCGGGAACTGCTGTGCACGCTGACATTTACCATCAGGCCACTGGGGTCAAGCCACACACCCTGTTCTCTGGAACCTGCTCTCCACTGGTGGCTTTGTAGCAAGCAATGAATGATTCCTGGAGCTCTTTTCTGAGAATCCCTTTCTGAAGTGGACGCAGCAGCTCAAGGCGGCACGGCTGCCTCAGGGCTGTCTGGGGGTGCAGCTCAGTGCCCGGCCACCCCTGGCACTCTGCAGGCACAGCCTGCAGAGGCACAAAAAACAAACAAAAAACCCCAAAACCCACTCCTGCCTGTGAAAACTACAGAGGAGTGCGCTGTGGGGTGAGGGCTGGCTCAGAACATCTCTGTGAGCTGGGATCCTGAGAGCAGGAGAGGGATCCAGCCCAGGCTTTCCAGCCTCAAAATGAAGGGGCTTTGCAGAAGGGCTCTTCCAAGCTTGAATGTCCCTGCTGCTCTCCTGCCCTTCTGATGAGCAGGTGTGGGTGGGGAGCTGGATGAATAAGGGACTTACACTATGAATAATGCCAGGAGAAACGTGTGGCACTGCGGGTCATGGGCCGGCTATCAGAAAGCACAGAATGCAGCTAGGCCTTTCTCCTTTAATCTGGATATTCTCACCTGTTTCTACCTGAGTTCTTGGTTAAGCAGAGCAGCCCCCAGGCTGTGCCTGCAGGGGAGGCAGGGGCTGCTGCTGGCTCCTGGAAGAAGCATCGCTCCATTAGCGAAGGAGTGAAAAGGCCTCTGGAGAAACTAGAGAGAAACGGCATTTCATCTCCCTTGGAACAGGGAATTCTTGACTTCTGGGTCACGCCAGAGAGGTTTTCCTGGGGTTGGGCAAGGCTGTGCATCCCCTCCTCTGCACTTGGCCAGGCAAGAGAGCTGTGGGTGAGTGAGTGGTGGGCACAGAGGGGAGGAAGAGGAGCTTGGGCAGCCAGGAGAGCAGCGGGGAACCGCGGGATGCTGCTGCGCCCTGGGGCCGGGTCTCACCTGCTCCCGGATTCCCAAGGCCCCACTGCCCCTGCCCCGCATCCCTGGGCCGGCCAGCACACGGCACATGTTTTGCAGGCTGCGCCTGGAGCAGTTGGGAAACCGGCGGCGCCGGAGCCGGGCGGCAGGTCCGACTGGTTTGCTCCTGGCACTGACGTACGAGCCCGCTCGCCAAACGCCTCCTGCCCCGGCCCCGCGGAGCTGGCTCTGCTCGGCACCGCGCTGCTGGCATGGCCGTGCCGCAGCTCTGAGCCCGGCCCAGCTCTGATCCCGGCCCATGGACGGCAAAACCTCCCCGGTAAGTGCGGGCGGCTCCCGGCTCGGGGGCGCGGGGTGCTCCGGGGCTCGATGGACCCGCTCCCCTCGGGGTTTGGTGGAGGGCCCAGTGTCTCTATCCTGCTCTCCGGGGTGTTCCTTCACAGCAGCCGGAGGGAGAAGGAGCCGGGGGAGCTGCCTGGGGAGCTGCTGCCTCCGGCACCCCTCAGCACATGGAGGGAGGGCAGCCAGCAGCATCCCTGCTGCCAGCCCCGTGCCGGCAGAGGTGTCGAGGCTCTCGGGTACCTTGCCACACTGGAGCTGTGAACTGAGGGGACCAGTTGGTGCTGTCTGAGGGATCTGGTGCCGCTTGGCACGTTCCTGAGCCCTCCGGCAGTTCCCAGCAGCACCGCACTGGTGGCCACGGCCCTGCTGCTCCCCCTCTCCAGGCAGTTTTCCCTGTGCCCTTTTTGGGCTGGGCTGATTGGGACCTGCTCAGCCCTGGATGTGGGGCTTTGCTGAGCATCCTGTCATGAGGAAAACATCCATCCCGGCTGGGCACCGGGCGAGGCAGCGAGTAATTACCGTGCCGAGCAGCGCCGGCTGTGCCAGCGACATCCGGAACGAAGGCGGCGGTGACGGGGTGGATGGGGCTCCAGGCGAGGCAGGGCCAGCTCTAACACCGTCCTCTTCCTGCCCCTTGCCGTGGGGTGCTGGCCGGAAGTAGGGGCACAGTGGGCTCATGCTGGATGTTGGTTGGCTCTGAGGAGATGCAGAGTGGTCCCAGCTCTGGGTGGCCCCAAAGCGGGGTGGCATCACTGCATCTTGGTGAGAGTGGGGCAGGAACTGGGATGCCCACATGCAGAGACAATTGCCCAATACCGGACAACCCCACTGGGCCACCTTGGTGTTGTCACTTGGGTTAAATGGGCCATCAAGAGTGCCAGGAGCCACCCTGGGCTCTGCAACTGCAGCAGAGTCGCTGCGTCTTTCCAGGCCTCCGTTTGCCCCTCTGTGGAGTGAGGCGAGCAGTGGTTACTCAGCCCCTGGAACATTTTGGGATCTGTGCCGCAGGGTGCTCACACTGGTACAGGGTGGCCTGTCCCTGGCCACATCGGGCTGGCTCAATCGACAGTCGGTCACCTGCACTTGCAAAGTGGTCCTGGTGTGCTTTGGGATTTCACTTTGCTGTGTGTATCGGGGTCTTGGCAGTGTCCTGTCGCCCTGTTCTGGGGCTGGGTCTGTCCCCTCCCAGGGAGGCCCCTCTCAGCAGCGGCACTCGGAGGGACTGAGGGCTCTCGCAGGCTGGGGACGGCTTTGTCCCCGGCGAGGACAATGTCTCCATTGTGTGCTGGCTGAGCTGCTCTGCGCAGACGATCGGTGCTTCACAACCAGGTAAAGGAGTTCCCAGCCTGGACACGGGGCCGTGAGCAGCTGGAGCCACGGGGAGGGCGGGCGGCCGAGCTCAGCTGGGGAGGATGATCCAAGGCAGCTCCTTCCGGCTCATTTAAGCCAGGCTGCCTCCGTCTCTCCCCTCTTGATGCTCCAGATTTTAGGGAGTTCCTGTGTCCTGCTCTTCCGAGACACAGTGGGGCCCTGGGTCTGGTTGCAACACCCAGGTGTTCCCTGGCTTCCGCTTTCCCTCCCACTCCGAAACTGCGGGTGACTGCTGGCTGGTTTCCCTGGATCCCGAGCCACCAGCCAGCCTGGATTGCCTTTCCCCTGGTGATTGTCCTCTGCTGCCATGGGTTTGGGGGCCTTCCCTCCACGTCGGGGTGCGGAGCTGCAGGTCAGTGAAGGTGGCAGCTCACGGTGCAAAGGGGACGGGCACCTCAGTGCTGCTGTCTTTGGTTTGGGTGCCTTGCCCAGCTCTGCCCCGAGCCTTGGAGCAGGGAGAGGGAGTGAGGTGGTGCTTGCACTCCTGACAGGTTTAGCAAAGGGCTCGTGTTGCAGACAGGCAGTGTCCGCTCATCTGCAAGGTGAGCAAAGCTGGCCAGGAGTCCCTGAGTGTCCCCAGTGTCCCTCCTGGCTGTCCTGTGAAAGCCGTCTGTGCCACAGACAGGGGCTGGCTGTGCCCCTCTCCCCACCGCTGCCTCTGGCACAGATCACTCTCGTGGCTGGTGGAGCATTTGCAGCGAGGCCGTCGGGGAAAGAGCTCAAACCGCAGCCGCACGTGTGATCTGGGCTCGGCTCTGCCTCTGACTTTTACTCAAAAGCCAGCAAAGGATGAGTAAAGGTTTTGTGGGCAGGAACCATCGCTCGCTCACCGGGGTCACGCGCTCTCCTCAACAGAAACATCGCAGCGAAACCACCGCTGTTTTCTCTGCTGCAGTGGCCCTACTCTGCTTACCTGGAGCCCGTGGCAAGAGCTCTGTCACCTTCTCTGGTGGGCCCACAAAATTCTTTAGACTTTTAAGGAAACGAGTAGCTGAAAGTTCACTGAGGGTAAGAAAGGGCATGTGCTTCCTGCTGAGTGCTCAGAGCAGTCTGACCTATGGCATGTTTCGGTGTTAATTTGATATATTTGCACGCCGGAGGTGGGAGTGCTGTGGCATCCGGCATTGCTGGCTCCCTGGGGAAGCCGGGCTGAGTTTTCTGAGTGTGACGGAGAGGTTTCCCCTTTGGAGGATTGCAGTTCTGCTGGTCTGATAAGCAAAGGGTCACAGCTGCTGCAGGGTGAGACCCGAAATATCAGATGTGTGGAGATGGCACACAAACACCAGGGTAAAAGGGTATTTACAAAACCTCATTTATATGTAGGCAGGAGAAGTTATTTTCCCCGGAAGGGTTCCTGGCATCCCCACATTGCTTTGCTCAGGACCTGTCACCGACAGTGGGCACTGAGGGGACCCAGGGATGCCCCACGATGTGGGTGTGTGAGAACTGAAATCCCATCAGTGCTGTGGCTGCTCAGGCTCATTAGGGGAGGGCACTGCAGGGCACCCTCCAGCTCTCCCAGCCTCGAGGAGAAAACTGAGGGGCTCTCCCGGGCTCCCTGGCGCCTTTGGGAGAAGACAAGGCTGCGGCACTGCTGGGAAATCCGGGTGTAGGGAAACCTGGAGCAGACCCAGGCTGGTTCCTGCTGCCTGGCGGGGAAGGGGTGAGAGTGGGGCTGATGCAGTGAAACAGAAAGTGCCTCTGCTCCGGAAAGTGCCTCTCAGCTCCTCCCCGTGCACAGGAGCCCGGGGAGCTCCACACGAGCGGAGAGGTGGCTCCCCATGGCCGGGGGACATTAGCGGTGCCTGTGCCCAGGGCCCGCGGGGGTGGGAGGAGGTTTGTGCCGGGGGGTGGCCCCGCACACCCCGCTGCTGGCCAGGGCGGGTGGCCCGGCCGCTCCCGGAGCCCGGGGTGCTGTGGCCGCCGGCCCCGGGGGCCGAGCTCGGCAGGCACAGCCCGAGCAGGGCGGGCGTGTCCCCGGCGTGCGGCCGGCGCTGAGCTGCGCTCGGACCCTGCGCGGGACGCGTGGCCACGCCGGGCCGTGAGTCACGGATAATGCCCAGGAAGTTACACCACCGCATCGCATCGCATCGCGTCGCAAGGGAGGACACAGCCGAGTGCACAAAGCACGAGCCCGAGCAGCCTCACGACCTGCTCATTAGGGCTCCCGGTTCCCGGCAGGAAACACGACGGGAGAGAAAACCCAGCTGGAAGGGCGAGGGGGGCTCCCAGCTGTGCCCCTGCTGTGCCCGTGTCCCGGTCCTGCCCGTTCCAGAGCTGTGCTCCAGCCCCAGTGCTCCTCGCTGGCTTGGCAGGGAAAGGGGTGATTTCTGGTCGTGGGGAAGGTGATCTCTAGCAGTGCAGGGCGAAAAATCAGAGACAGGCTCCCAGAGGGATGTGTTAGAGCCCATCTCCGGCTGGTAAGTTGTCCCTGTGGGGTGGTGGCTCCACTTCTCCCTGGGTTCCCCTTCAGAAGCGCTGTTACAGAATCCCGGAATGGTTTGGATCGAAAGGGACTTAAAGCTCACCCGGCTCCAGCCCCCTGCCACGGGCAGGGACACCTTCCGCTGGACCAGGTTGCTCCAAACCTCATCCATCCTGCAAAAGCTAGAGGAAGCAGCACTGATGTGGGGATTTGTTCTCAGGTCCTCTCTGAAGGAAAATGAGAGGCTCTGGTTTCTGTCACCGAAGGAGCATTTGGAGGACGGTGTTTTGAGGAAAGGAAACAGATACATATTCTTTTGTGAATTCGTGGATTGGGAGTGACACAACTGCAGAGCAGCATTCCAGGGTGCAGGACGTTTCAGGGCTTGGAAAACACCGATTATTAAGTATTACTAAATGACAGCTGGAAATTGCACTGTATTTTTCGAATGGCTAATTAAGGATAGATGCATAAATTGGGGCACTGGCCCCGTGGAACTGGGCCACAGCGTGGCTGTCACGATGCCAAATACCCGGCTGATTGCTCGGCTCACAGTGATGGCTTTGGGAAGTTCAGCCACCTGAAGGGGAAAAGCCGTGTGACAAGGAGGTTTTTGGCCATCGTGGCTGGGATATGGCTCAGGTTCTGGTACAGAGAGAGGCACTGGGGTGGTGACTCTTCATGAGGCTCATGGTACTGTGAGGAACAGGCTCGTTGTGGTGCCAGGGGGGCTCAGCTCCGTCTCTGTGTTGCTTTCACCTTCACAGCTGGCAGGGTGGCATCTGGGGGACTCTCTAGTGGGCAGCAGTCACTGCTGGTGACAGTCCCCTCTGCCCACAGACCACTGCCTCGCCCAGCAGTGTCTCCCCCAGCCTCCTCCATGTCTCCACGGTCAGCAGCATCTTCGGTGCCCGACCTCCGCAGCCTCGAGAGAACGTCCTGGGCATCAGCTTCAAACCCTACAGCCCCGAGTCCGGCCCGGCCCCGAGCCCGTGCTCGGCCTGTGAGAGCACACGTAAGGATGGGGCCCAGGGTGGTCCCTGGCCCTGGTCCCACTCAGGATGGGGAGGGATGGAGGGAGGCAGGGATGGCACCGAGAGCCGGGCTGGTGTTTCCCTGGGGGTGTGAGGGGTGCCGGGGGCAAGGGAAAGGACAGTGACCCCAGGGCAGGTTGGGGTGTGAATGGCCCTGCTCTCCCACAGCCCAGAGGTGGGCAGCAGGGCCTGGGTGCCCCAGGGAGGCAGCTGCCCCCCCCGACCCTGCCTCTGCCCTGCTGCCAGGATCCTCCATGTTCAGAGCTCCCTGCATGAGCCAGCGGCGGCTTGCGCTCATCTTCTGCGTCTCCGTCCTCATCGTGCTGCTCATCGCCCTCATCCTGCTGTGTGAGTGGGGTCCCGGCCCGGGGTGGCTCCAGGCTCCTGGAGGGGACCTCAGAGGGGCTGGGGGTCAGCAGAGTCTGGGGATACCCACGCTGGGAAGTGCCAGAGGGAAACCCCTGGCCCAGAGGCAGGGATGTGCTCGTCCCATTCCCTGGGTGTTCCTGACACCTGGTGGAGAGACGGGAGCCGGGGGAAGGGGAAAAGGGATCTGCTGCCTGGGCTGGCGGCAGTATCTGCGGGGCTTGGGGCTGCAGTGTGCTTTCCTTCTGCTGGGCTTACTCCGGTGGGCAGCAGGGCACCCCAGCAGCACCCCCAGTTGCCCTCCCCAAGGCGAATCATGGTCCGCAGGCAGAACAGGGACAACACCGGGGAATCCCTTTAACCCTGGTGACACCCAGCTGCCGCTCTCCGGCCGGTGGGCTGGAAGCACTCGCAGGCTCAATGCGTTTTCTGTGGGTGAAGGGAGAGGGGCTTGCAGCAGCTGGGCAGCACAGGGGGGTGCTCGGGGTGGCCAGTCCTCCCCCAGCCCTGTGTCCAGTTCGCTCTCGGCTCAAATGCACCTCACGCTCTCACCGAGTGACTGGCAATGCTCCCGTGCCTGGCGCGCCTCCGGATGCCCACCCAGGTGGGTCACAGCCCCTCACCCACGGCCAGCTCTGGCCTCAGCGTGGTGTTCTCCTGCTTCCAGTCATGTTCTGGCGGTCGCAGACAGGCATCGTGTACAAGGAACCAGCGGAGAGCTGCAAGGACGGCGCCGTGCGCTGCGACGGCATCGTCGACTGCTCCCAGAGGAGCGATGAGCTGGGCTGTGGTGAGGCACCGGGAGCGGGGATGGTGGGAATGAAGGGAGCCCCGGGGCGCTGGGCACCCCTGACCCTCCTGCTCCATCCCACAGTGCGCTTCTCATCCGAGGAATCCTTGCTCCACGTCTACTCCAGCACCGAGAGCCAGTGGCTGCCGGTGTGCAGCAGTGACTGGGACGAGTCCTTCTCCAGGAAAACCTGCCGGCAGCTGGGATTCCAGAAGTAATTCCTGGAGGATGGGTTGTTCTGCTCGGGTGCTGGGGCCCTGCCAGGCCCCCGCCCTGACTGAGTGCAGGGTCTGCTGTGCTGTTTCCCCCGGTGCTGTGTTTTCCCGCTGGAAGGCGGCGTGTCCAGCGCTGCTCTGGGCATAATGCAGGGACCGAGCGGTCAGTGCCTGGATGGGGGGACCCTCACTGCCTGTCCTCTCCCCTCCCAGTGCGTCACAGACCGAGTACATCCCCCTGCGTGTCTCTGGCAAGAGCCTCACGGTGACTGACGAGAGAGAGACCATCCAGCAGAGCCTGAACAGGTACCAGGGTCACCTCCTGCCCTGCCCCTGCCCTGGTGCCGCAGGGATGGGGCTGAGGCTGCGTCTCCCTCCTCTCTCCCGCAGCTCCCAGTGTCTCACGGGAAAGTACGTCTCCCTGCGATGCACAGGTAAGGACATGGACAGGGGTGGGCCCCCTTTTCACAGGCTTGGGAGCACTTTTCTCCTTTCTCTGCACAAGGTTGGGCAAACGGGGCATTTTCCAGCAAATTTTCTGGGTGATAGAAAACTAATATTGCAAACCCTGGTCCCCCCTGGCCCTACAAATGTGGGTGGTGGGGATGTTGTGTGTGTCCCCCTCCATGCTCCCCTTCCCCCCGAGCCTTTCTCCCAGCCCTGCTCTCCCCTCCAGCCTGCGGGCAGAGGATTTCTGGCCGGATCATCGGGGGGAAGGAGACGTCTGTGAACAAATGGCCCTGGCAGGTCAGCGTGCAGTATGGCCCCATCCACATCTGCGGCGGCACCGTCATCGACGCTCAGTGGGTGCTCACCGCTGCCCACTGCTTCTTCATGTGAGTGCTGCTGCCAGCCCGGGCACCCAGCCCAGCCCCACGCCCCGGGTCTCACTCCCTCCTGCCCCATCTCGCCCTGCCAGGAACAGCATGAAGATCCTGGACGACTGGAAGGTGTACGGAGGGGTGTCGGACCTGAAGCAGCCCATGGAGGGCATCCCTGTGTCCCAGGTCATCATCAACTCCAACTACAGCGACGACCATGACGACTACGACATCGCCCTCATGAAGCTCTCCAAGCCCCTGACGCTCTCGGGTGAGGTCTCTCAGCTCACCTGGGCTTGGCTGGGGTGGTGTTTGGGGGACAGGGAATTGGGCAGGAGCGAGAGGCCGCTCGGGTCCCCTGGGAGCCATGGGCTGTGTGGGGCTGCTGCCAGCTGGAGCATCCAACCCTGCTGTGGCCACCTCGCTTGTCTTGTGGCTAGGAAGGGTCTGGCACACGCAGCCGTGGGCTCGGCTGTGCCACCAGCCCCACACGGGGCCGGGGAGACCCTGCTGGGGTGGGCAGAGAGGGGAGCCTTTCCTGCGCCCCACGCTCCTCCCTGGCTGCGGGGCTGTGACGATTTGTGCCGCGGGTGACTCAGCCGTCCCTCCCCGTCCCGTGTCCCCGCAGCCCAGGTCCGCCCCGCCTGCCTGCCCACGTACGGCCAGCGGTTCCAGACCGGCCGGTCCTGCTTCATCACCGGCTTCGGGAAGACCCGGGAGAATGAAGGTGAGGGAGGACTCCGGCTCCCCGCAGGCGGCTCCTGCCCACGAGCACAGCCCTGCTGCGGCCCCCGAGGGCTTTCCCGCTGGGATAACCCTCGGGATCGCCCTCCCAGCTGCGAGGCTTTGCAGAAACAAGCCCTGCGGGAAACACCCGCTTCCTCCCTGCTGCTGCGGAGGGGCCGGGGGCGGTGGGGGATGACGAGGCCCCCCTTGCCCCTCAGCTCTTCCTGCCTTGCAGACAACACGTCCCCGAAGCTGCGGGAGGCCGAGGTGAAGCTGATCGACTACAAGATCTGCAACAGCGACAAGGTGTACGAGGGCTACCTGACCCCCCGGATGATGTGCGCCGGGTACCTGCAGGGAGGGAAGGACCCGCTGGACGTGAGCTGGGGGCACACCAGGGGGCAGCTGCCCTCTTTTGGGTACCCACAGAGGGGCGTGTCCCGTCTCCCTTCCTCACTGCTCTGCCCCTCTGAGCCAGGGTGACAGCGGAGGGCCCCTGGTCTGCGAGGACGACGGCCGCTGGTACGTGGCCGGGGTGACGAGCTGGGGGACAGGATGTGGCCAGAAGAACAAGCCCGGAGTGTACACACGAGTGACGAAGCTCCTCGGCTGGATATACAGCAAAATGGAGGTGAGGGGGCAGGGCTGTGCCTGGGCAGGGTGGCCCTGCAGAGGGGCTCTGCAGAGGGGCTGTACCCCCAGCCCAGCCCCTGGCACCTCACCCCGCTCTCCTCTCTGTCCCTTGCAGAGCGAGAACGACTAAGAGCGGGATGGACACTTGCCTGGGCTGTGCCTCTCCGGCTGGCACAGGCCACTGCCCTGGGCTGCAGCCAGGGCGCGATGCCGCCAGCCAGTGCCCCACCTCTCTCTGGACTGTCCGTGCAGCCAGGGACCCGTGGCTGCCCCCGAACTCTGCTGCCAGCACCTGCAAAGTGACCCTGGTGCCAGGGGTGACATGGTGGTGGCTGGGCACAGCACCGAGCCAGGCCCGGGGGGACACAGCCCATGCCAGCAGCTGGCCGTGCTAGCTGGGGGACACCTCCTCGCCCCGTGTCTGTGGCTCTTCTCCTGTAAATAGACCTGTCTGGACAGGGTGTGCGAGTGCTTCCTGGCAGGGCCGTGGCACACTCAGCGGGCGAGAGGCTGCCAGCAGTGCCCGCGGAGAGGGAACTCTCTCCTTTTGCCGGGTCACAGCTGTGCCACCTTAGGGTGCAGGGTGTGGCAGCTGTGCCCACACTGCCCGCACCTCCGGGGCCACGCTGGCAGCTCTGTCACGAAGGGGAGCCCCGACGTGCAGATATTCCACCCTCTGGGAGGGGCGGCCGCTGCTCTCGTGTTTGCGGAGGGATTTAGGAAGTGCCTTTTACGAGACGTCCCTCCCTGCGAGAGAAATGCCTGCTTGTTTATTTTTCCATGCCGTGGCTCTGGTCTGAGCCAGCGCTCCCTCCCAGGACCGCAGCCGCTCTCAGTCTGCTCCGGGGAGGGTTTGGCAGCAGCGTGGGGCAGGTCCGCACCCTGGGGGCGGCTCTGGGAGGGGTGACAGAAGCCAGCGGCAGCCCAAGGCCGCGCTGGAGTGCGGTGCAGAGCAATCACCCTCCCGGGCAGTGCCCAGTGCGAGCCAGCCCTGGATCTCCCTGCGGTGAGCTCCGTGGTGCCCGATTGCTGCCTTCTGCCTGCAGGGGTGGCACAGCCAGCCTGCCCTCCCTGCCCGTGCCGGAGCAGGGACACCTTTCCCTCGAGGAAACAAGTGCCTGCGTCTCCTTGTGGATGCTGGGGCACTCGAGGAGATGCCCAGGGTGAGCAGAGGCTGCCCGCTCCCCTCCCCAGCCCTGTGATCAGCCGCAGGGGGGTCCTGTGGAGCCTGGCCACCCTGCACTCTTCTAATAAATGTTTTGGTAGTGCTCCACGCGGAGATGGCTCTTTGGGATGGGCTGGGAAGGAAGCAGCGATGTGCCAAGGTACCAAGGATCCCTGGGGAGCGGGCATGTAGGGCATGTGATGGAGTGGCCCTCCCTGCCAGTGACCCTCTGAAATACTGCTCGTGGCTGGGAGAAAAGGGATGGTTTAGGTTCCTCAGCTCCTGGGAACATCCCGTGGGTTCCCAGCACTGAGCGCTTCCCCTGGGAAAGGTTACGGGCCGCTGTGGTTTGTGTTGGGATTTTGGGACAGCAGGTCGGGTCCGGTTCTGGGTGTGCAGAAAGCACCTGCCTCTCCCTGGGACTGGGGCTGCCGCCTGCCTGCTGATGGGAAGGGGTGGGTGAATTTCTGGTTTTGCTTCACTTCTTGTGGATTTGGAGCGGTGCTGGGTGGCTGCCCCAGACCTGAACTGAAACAGTCAGTGCCTTTTGGGAAGCACCGAGTCAGCCTGACCTCAAATCCCTTTTCAGAGCAGCAGCCCAGAAACCTCCCACGGATGCAGGAGCTGCCTGTGAAGAACGGAGCGTGCAGGGCCCAGGGGACTGTTCCCACTTCCTAGCCTGTGCAAAGGGCCTGGGCACCCCTGCTGAATTCCAGGGAGGAGTGGGGGGCTCCCGCTCCCCGCACACCGAGGCTGGGCAGGCTGCAGGGACTGCCCTGCGTGTGCAGCGCTCACAGCAACACAGTTTTCCATAAACAGAAGCAGCTGATCTTGAGTAAGAGACGAGGCCCTGCCTGACTTCCCTGTTTTGTTTTGGTCTGGTTAAAGTGGGAATTCATAAAGTCACAGACCCAGGGTAGGTTTGTGCAGAGGCTCTCTGGGATCTGGGGGTTTCTGTGGATAAGTCAGAGTGGAGCAGCAGCTCGTAGTGGTTTATTACTGGAGAAATTGATCTTTTGAGAAAGAATAACCAAAAAATTGGAACCCAGTAAGAGCAGATCTTTCTGGAGCTGTGTTCCTGGGACCAGTAATGGTAACATTTCAGCACATGAGGGACCCTTCCCCTCTGCTGTGGGTTTCACCTCCTCGGGGGTTATTGCTCTTCTGAAAGTCTCTCACAGCAAAGAAATGCTTTCAGCCCCTAACACGAATTTAATTTATTTCTTCTAAACCTGCCATCCAGCAGTGTCTCCCCCCAGGCCCACGGGCAGGTATGCTGTGTTTTCCCAAGGGATGAAGTTTTCTAAGCAGATTAGGAGTGATTATTTTCCCGTGAAGCCGCCTGGCCACGGCTGTTGTGCTGTTCCCAAATGCTGTGCAGATGAGGCAGACGCCTTGGACACCGCTCTGCCTCCGCTCCTGGAGCACTGTCCGTCCCCTGGGGGAGCAGAGCTGCGGTGGGTACCAGCCCAGCCCCGAGGAGCTCCTGGGACAGCCCAAGTTGTCACCTGTGGCTCTTGTAAAGCCCTTTGCCTGCTCAGTGTCCTGCTCCAGAGCACCTTCCGAGACAAGGGGTGCTGAGCGTGGCCCCACATCTGGCCGGGCTGTTCCCATGGTCCTCTGTGCTCTGGAAATCACAGGCCGGCGTCCCAAAGGGATGCAAATTACAAAAATACAGCCTGGCGGGCACCACGTGAATTGCCGCCCATTAGCAGCGGTTTTCCCGATCTCTCCTTTTATAGCTCTTTGTTCTGCTGTGTCAAAACAGATTTGTTTATAGGGTTTCAGCGATGATGTTTCTCTGCAAAAATGCTTTTCCTCCAGTTGGGGATTGGTTCCCTTCCATGGTCAGTAACATCATCGCTTGGCACGGAGTCGCTGGACTTCAGCTGGAGCTGTGCTCCACGGGGGAGTGCAGGAGCTTCAGCGCAGCCACCGCTCGGTCCCCGCTCCTGCAGGGACTCAGGGCGCAAGGAATGACTTGGACCTGATGGAAAATGATGTTATTGGGGTAAACGCAGCCTCACGGCTACACACAGCTTTTGTCACTGCTCCGTTCTCCCGTGTCCCTGATGGGGCCGAGGGCTACGTTGCCACCGAACAGGCAATTTCCAGGCTTGGCATTACAGGGAGAGACCTTAAAACTGGAGGGGAAAGTTCTGGAGAGTAAGTGGCTCTGTCCCTACCCCAGACCCATGGGGAGGAGACACCTGCTCCAGGGTAAGGGCTACGGGCTCAGATGAAATCATGCCCTGCTGGAGCTACTGGCAGTGCTCCTCTCACAGCTGAGGAGATCAGCCCAGACCCTTTGTTAGCATAAATCAGCATCTCCTGCCTGGCCTTCGCATTACTTTTGGCCCAGTTTCTCCAGAAGAGAAGCTGGAGCTCGGTGCAGCCTCTCCAGCAGCACAGCTCTGGGGAGCAGATGTTTACCACGAGCGGCTGCTGGAGCTGCTTTTCCCCTTCCCTTCCCTTCCCACATTCACATTGGGGTCTCTATTTTACCTGAGTTTGTACAGGAAAAGAAAAATTTGCTGCTAATTTTTTTTATTCTACTCACTTTGGGCAGAGCCTTGGAAATTTGTAAACAAAGAACCAAGGGAAGGAGAGCAAGGAGCACATCCAGCCACATCCAGCTGTGTCCTGGCTGCTGCTGCATGGGGGATCTGTGCTGAGGGCTCTGCGGAGCCCAGCCGAGCTCGCTGCAGCCCCCAGGGCATGGTCACACCTGAATGTTTTACTGTGTGCCGTGGATAATGACAGCTGAGAAGCAGATAAGGTCAGAGAAGCCCAAAACTTGATTATAATGGCTTGATCCCTGCCTCCCTCTCTGCAGGGTAACTGACAGCCTTATCCTGTTATCCCTCTGTATTAGAGGGACTTGATGTTTTCCAGCTCCTCGGTGCAGGTCTGTATCTCCCGACCCTTTGAATAATTGCCTTGAAATGCCAGTGCCGGTTTATTTTCTTTTTATGTTTTACTGGAACCGGGGCAATGGCTGTGGAACAGTGTCGTCACTGCCTGATTTCTATCTCAGATGCGTTGGAGCTAATAGAGGATGAGCCAGCTCGGTGGTGACAGCATTGCTGAGGTGTTTTTCCAAGAAGAAATGGCTCTCCAGGGCAGCAGCAGGAGCCAGGCAGACAGAGGTGTGCCAGCCTGGCCGGGGACGGAGCGGTGCCCATGGCTCTCAGCTACTGCCTGGCAGTGCCCCCAGCACCCTGTTCCCATCTGACATCCTGGACTGAACACGGATTTCCCTCCCGTTCTTGCTCCTCCCAACCCGCCCGGCTGTCTGATGGGCATGAAGTGGGCTTGCCACAGAGCCCTGTGACTGCGCTTTCAGAGCTTTTCACAGGGCTTTTTGTCCGGCCCGTCTGTCAGACAGCATTTTGCCCTGGCGGGCTGAAGCGTGGGCTGGTTCCTGGCCTGCTCTGGGTGACACCCAAAGGGTCTGGTTTCCTGCAGCTGCCAAATGCTGGTGGATTCGGGGCAGGCAAGGCAGGTAACAGGTCCTGGGTGTGCCTGAAACTGAGCCAGGCCCTGCTGGAAGTGGCCCTGCTGCCCACCCTGACCTGGGTGGACCCTGAGATTGGCTGAGTGATGTGACTGAAGCCCTGTGAACTGGGCCACCTGGCCTGGCAGCCCGGCAGCCCCTTTCCCAGCTCTCAGGAGGCAGCAGGACAGCAAAGCCTCTGTGCCGTGTTTGCCAACTCACCTGTGTGTGTTTCCTGCCGGCCTCAGAGAGCTCCCAGGCTGTTCCTCGCTCCCCCCACGCCCGGAGCACAGCTCAGGGCAGAGTCCAGGCCTGCTCTGCTGTGGGAAGGGAAGTTCCACAGCCAGGTGAGCGTTTCCCCTTCACAGCTGCACCCTGCGGGCACCGGGACTTTTGTAGAACCACAGAATCACTGAATGGTTTGGGTTGGAAGGGATCTTCAAGCTCCAAATCCCTGACACACCTTCCGCTATCCCAGGTTGCTCCAAGCCCCGTCCAACCCGGCCTTGGACACTGCCAGGGATCCAGGGGCAGCCACAGCTGCTCTGGACATCGTGTGTCAGGGCCTCACTGCCCTCACAGGGAGGAATTTCTTCCCCATATCCCATCTACCCCTGCCCTCTGGCACTGGGAAGCCATTCCCTGTGTCCTGTCCCTCCAGCCCTTGTCCCCAGCCCCTCTCCAGCTCTCCTGGAGCCCCTTTAGGCGCTGGAAGGGGCTCTAAGCGCTCCCTGGAGCCTTCTCTACTCCAGGTGAACACCCCCAGCGCTGCCCAGAGCAGAGAGGCTCCATCCCCCTGAGCATCCCCGCGCCTTCCTCTGGGGGGATCTGGGAGCCACCGGGGGCCGGGCCGTGCTGGCCGCG
>VZTD01001038.1:1076289-1090872 GCA_013397725.1 Rhagologus leucostigma | reverse complement strand
GGTCACGTTCCCAAGGCTGCCAGAGCTCCAGGAACGTTGGGATGCTGCTCCCAGGGATGCCCAGGGTGGGATTGTTGGGGTGTTGGCCCCATTGCCTGCAGAGCAAACTTGAGACTGCACTGAGATTTATGCCAAGTGGAGAGGGTTGAAAATACATCACAGAACCCCACAAAAAAAGTGTGTCTGGCTGCTCAAACCCTTTCCCTCCTGCCTTTGAACTGCTGGGCTAGCAGGTAACCTGAGTGTTTCCTAGGACCAGCCTGGCTCCTTCTCCCATGGCATGGGCTGGCCCTGCCTGCCCACACAGCCGGCCATGGGTTGTCTGTAGTTCCCCTGTGCTCCCTGGCTCTGTCCCAGCGCCCTCCCTGAGCCATCTGGGTGCTGACACCCTCTTCTCCCCTCTCTCACAGCAGCCATGGAGGCAGCGCTCATCTTCCTGTGCTCCCTGCTGGTGCCAGCGGCCGTGGCAGACGGTAGGTGCCCGGTGCTTCATGCACACAGCTCGGGAAAAGGCTGGGGGACCTTGGGGAGCAGCTTCCACACGGATCCAGGGGGGCTGGAGCAGGGTGCTGCCCGGGCTCAGCCAGGGGCTCACTCACCTTACACCCCCCTTGTCTGCTCGTTTCCAGTGGCCGCCCAGGAGAAGGAGGAGGAGGATCCCTTTAACTATGGTGAGTGAGCGTGGCCGAGTGTGGGGGTGGGAGTGTGTGTGCCGTGGGGAGCAAAGCAGCCGCCCCCTTGCCTGAACGCAGCAGGAATGAGCCCTGTGTCTCCCCCTCCCAGATTACCAGAGCCTGAGGATCGGGGGGCTGGTGTTCGCCGTGGTCCTGTTCACCGTGGGCATTCTCCTCATACTCAGTAAGCTGGGGATGTGGTGGATGCTGGGCTGGCAGGGAGGGGCAGCAGGGGAAGGCCACATCCCATTCCCACTTTTATCCACACTCACGGAGTTTCTCTCCCCTTGCAGGCAGGAGGTGCAGGTGCAGTTTCAAGCAGAAGCCCAGGTGAGTGGCTCAGCCTGGTGGGGAACATCTCCCTCGGAAAGCCCCTCTGCTCCAATCCTCCCAGGCTCCCTCCCGTAGCTGGCAGAGGGGCTGCACTCTCTGAGTGTCCCTTTGGGGTGCCCAAAGGAGGGGCACTGCTCCCAGTGCACCTTCCTGGCCACCCCACCACGCTGTTGGGCACCCCACGTTGGGATGGGGCACAGATCCCAGCTGCCCTCACCGTGCTCCTCTCCTCGCAGGGCTCCAGGGGACGAGGAGGCTCAGGCGGAGAACCTGATCACCTCGAACGGTAAGGTCACTGTCCTGCGGTCCCTGTGCCACTGCCCCGTGCCACAGCCCCCTCCCAGCACCGGGCAGGCACCGCAAACCCCTCTGCTCTTCCCTCTGCAGCGACAGCGGCACAGAAAGCAGAGAACTGAGCAGGTGCCATGCGGTGAGTCCCAGGCCAGGCTGGGTGGGGGCATCAGGATGGGAGGGACAGCTGGGGATGTGTATGGGGGTGACTGCGGGGCTCTGAGCAGACCAGTGGGACCAGGCAGCTCTGCATCCCTGGGATGGGGGCGAGCGCTGATGGGATCCACAGCAAGGAAACTCACAGTGCTGGCAAGGTCCTGAGTGTCCAGGGGCAGCCTAGCAGGAAAAGGAAGCATCTGTCCAGATTTTCCCTTGTGTTACACTTCCTTTTCTTGTGCTCCTCCACCCAAGAGTGGTTTTGGTTTTAGGGTGTTCAGAGAGCTGGGTGTGAGTCCCTGGGGACGTCTCGCTCTGAGCTCCCCGACCTCCTGGGCTGTGCCCCAGTTTGGAGAGGGGGAAGGCTGGAGCCCGTGCTGGCAGGTTGTGCTGCTGGGGTACAACCCCTGTGTGGGGAAAGCCTGATCCACTGCTCTGCTCCCCATGCAGACCCAGAGACCCGAGGACGGACGCTCAGAGCGCAGATGCCCGCGGCCTGCGAGGAAACTGAAACCCCAGCAGCAGGTCCCTCTCAGGAGACGCGGAGCTGCCGTGTCTGCGTCCCCCTCTGTGCTCCAGCACCCGTTCTCTGTTTCCTAACCCGACTAAACTCCGCTCACCATCCTCTCTGCCTCCCGTGGTGTGTAATGTTGCTGTGAGATGATCATTACCTCTAGGGCTAGTTGTTGCTGATGTTGTAATCGTGACTTTCTCTTCACCTTTCTCGTGCTGTGCGTGTGATTCGGGCTCTGTAGGACTGGCAGGCGCTGCCCTTTGGGCTGCCCTCCAAGCCTGGGAACAGGGAGTGTGGGCTGCGGGGCAGGGACCCCCGTTCCCTGCCCCGTGCCAGCAGCACAGCCCCACTGGCTCTGGACAGGGCTTGGGGACCTGCGGCGCCCTGGGGACCTGCCCAGCCATTTCAGGGCCACCCGTCCCCATTTCAGCAATAACCCCTGCATGCCCCCAGCCTAAAAACAGCCATGGTGGGGGATGAGTCAGGCAGGGACATCCCATGGCTCAGCCCTCGTCGCTGGGGTCACTGGGGTGCTGGATTCAAGGCTGAAGGGAGCTCTCCTGCCTCTCCTGCTTGGCACTCCCCGTTTCTGTCCCTGGTTAAACCTGTGGGACGCTGCTCTAAGTGTGAGGCAAGGCCGTGGTGGCAGAGAAGCGCGTGAGGTCCCCAGCACGGTGACACTGTGGAAGAGGGTGGCAGCACAGCGGTGACCCCGCTAACCAGCACAAACCAGCTCCTGCCCGCGAGCCAGAGCTGGGTGGGTGACACAGTCCGAGGGCTAAAGAGAAACAGAGATCCTGTCTGTGCTTGCCTCCAGCAGGGAAGGGGCAGCGGCGTTTCCTCCTGGTGCCCCCCGCCCCTCCCGATGCCTTGTCGCTCCCTGCGCCCCCCATGTCAGTGCTGTGTGTTGTCCTGTGGTGGTTCCGTGTCACCCCCGGTGCCAGCTGTCCCTTCTCCCCACGGAGCAGCAGCGAGTGGCACTGAGTGATTCTCGGGGCTTTTGCACGCCTGAGCTTGCACTGACAACGTGCCGAGCCCAGGGGCCATCGTCACCCTGTGTCGTCCCATGGGTCAGAGGCAAACCTGTGATTTCTGGCCCTTCCCCAAATCCTTGGCCAGGCAAAACCTCGGCTGGGGCTGGGGACTGCCAGCTCGGATGGGGGCAGGAGTGGGGGTCCCCAGGGCTGCACTGAAACACCTCAGGGTGCCATCCCCACCCTGGGAAGGGGGTCTTGTCCTCCAGGATGGCTTTGAGAGGGGTTTCTGCTGCGTCCATCCCACTGTGGTGGCCCTGCTTCCAGCGTGGGCTGTGTCCCTGTGTGCTTGGCATCACTTGGTGGCACCGGGAAGCTCTGTCCCATCTGTGCCAGGCAGAGGGACCGTGCCTCTCGTGTTGTGTCCCTCCCCTCCATCCTGGCCGTTGCAGAGAGCTCCCGGGCAGAGCAGACCCCCGGCCCGGCCCCCGCGTGTCACGGTGTGTGTCCCGTCGGAGTGCCCGTGCTGTCCCTAGTGTGCCGTCGGTGTTACCACGAAACAAAGAGCTCCCTGTGGTGTGTGAAATGGCCAAACCCTGACTGTTGTAAAATAAACTGAGCTATTGTGTCTCCTTTTAAATAGGCGAGTGTGCTGCTGTGCTGGAGGGCTGGTGTGTTCTGTGCTGTGACCTAAGGGGAAAGGAATAAAATATCGTTTCTATCGGTGCCTGCCTGCGTTGTCTCGAGGGCCGCGGCGTTCCCAGGGCAGCCTGGCAGCTTCCCACGCCGTCCCATTGTGGCCTGGCTGGGGCCGGGGGAGCAGGGGCAGCGCCCTGGGCAGCACAGCCGGGCTTTGTGCCGGCCGAGCCCCCTCCTGCTCCATTCTGCAGCTCAGCAAGGGCCGGAGCCCGTGGGAAGGGAGCGCGGGGGCGCGGCCACGGACACTTTTGTCCCTCGGCTTTTTGGGAGCCGCCGTGTCGGGCTGCTGGCGCGCCGCTCCGGCGGATGCTGAGCGCTGCCCGGGCACCGTGACAGCGGTGACAGCAGTGCCACTGTGACGGCCCCACGCAGCACCCTCCCGGGGCTTGGCTGCACCCCGTGGCACCGGAGCCGGGCTGCCGCGGGCTCCGGGTGCCTGCGCTCCTCAGCCCTGCCAAGGGGAGCGTCCCTGGGTCCGGCTCCCCCCGGGCCGCCCCGGCGTTCATCGGCTTGGGCGCGTGACTCCCTCTCGCTGATGGCCAGATTAGAGCAAACTGGATTGCACAGCCCTCCTGGCGGCTGGCCCCGCCGGGCCCGGGGCTGGCACCGCCCGGGAAGGGGCACGGCATCCCGGTGCCCACTGCCGGCGGGGATGCGCCACGGACATCGCCGTGCCGGGTGCTGCCGGGCCCCGGGAGGGCTCGGTGCTGGCACGGAGGTGCTGACCCGGCCGAGGGACACCCTGGGTGCCAGGCTGGGAGAACGGGGCGTGCTGCCCGCTCCTCTCCAGCAAAAGGCGGTCACAGCCTGTATTTGAGCCCATCCCTCGGCTCGTCACTGCCGCGGGAGGTGAAGCCCAGCAGGGCTGACAATGGGAAGGGGAGGGAGGGCTGGGACAAGGACGCGCAGCTCGGGGTGCCCAGCCCTCCCCACCGGCTGGCACGGTGGGTGCTGCCCCTGCCCTTCCCTCCCCTCCCTCTTTCCCAAAGGCGGGCGGGAGCCCTGTGCCTCCCCTCGTGACTGCGATAAACATTACACCGAGGCTATTAATGTTTAATGAGGTTTGTCTCCCAATTAATGCGCGTTCCCGTGGGTGCCCACTCGCAGAGCGAGGCGCCCGCCGGACGACACGCCGAGGCCATGGGTGACGGTAAGGACAGACACCTCCACGGGGACATGTCCATGCGAGGAGAAGGGCTGGTCCCTCCCGCCACGGGGGAAGCTCTCGATGAGGATTTGGGGTGGGGAGACGTGGGGATGGATCCTCAGAGCTCCACACCCGTGTGGCACATCGGTGCCAGCTGGTGTTTGGCTTCTTGGGGTGATTTCTCCTTCCAAGCTGCTCCCGGCAGAGGGATGCGCGGTCAGGTAAGGTGGCTGGAGAGGTGATACGGTGACGAGCTCGCTGACACGGGGGGGGGGGGGGGTTGTTGGGGTGCTTTTGGTGTGAACCTGAGGGGTTGTTCAGTCCTCTGCACTGCGGGAGCAGAGCCACGGATGGAGTCCTGCAGGCAGTGGCACTTCCCGAGGGCAGTGGAGCCGGGTCCCTGGCTGCAGCTTCACCTGGAGCTCGAAGGCTCCCGAGCATCCTGCAAATGCAGCCTGCAAGTGCATCCCGTGAATTTGCCATGGACGTTAAACCTCCTGGGGTGAGACCCAGGAGTTTCCTGGCTCAGCTGCGTGCCGAGGAAGTCAGAGCACTCTCGCTTGCAGTCCTCGTTCCTGGTCTCTCCCACCTCCACATTGTGAGGAGTGGCTCTCACTGGGGTTTCTCCTCTTTTCCAGAGCAAGTGCCCGAGCAGGGCCCGGACAGGTTCAGCTACGGTGAGTGCGCGCCCCGGGCAGCCTGGGGGCTGCGGGCAGGGGGACGCCCCCCGCCACTCCGCCATGGGCTCTGTGCTTCGGGCTCAGCCCCACGCTCGGGCTGGGCTGACACCTCCCGGCTCTCCTCTCTCCTCCCCAGACTACGACACCATCCGCAACGGGGGGCTGATCTTCGCCGCCGTGGCTTTTGTGATCGGGCTCCTCATCATCCTCAGTAAGTGCCTGGGTGGGCTGGACACCCTTCGGCTCCGCCCCCTGCTCTGGCCGGGAGGGGGCTGGGGGAAACCAACCCTGCCCCACAGCAGCAGGGGTGGGCACAGCCTGCCCCCCGGGCTGCCTGGGAACTTTCCATCCAGGCACGCTCCCAGCAGAGAGCGAGTTGGGAGGGAGACCACGTAAATATTTAGTGTTTCCCTGCCAGCGCCAAGGCTTCAGAGGGAAGGTCACCCATTAAAAATAGCAGAGAAAACTCTGACATTTCCAGAGAGAGAACCAGAGAGAGGAACCAGCACTCCCAGAGCCCTCGGAGCTCGGCAGCTCCCAGAGTGACCCAGTGCTGAGTGTGCAGGGCACCCTGTGACCCTGCCTGGGCGTTCTGGCACTGCTCCGTACCGGCACCGCTCCGTGCGGGGTGGCCGCGGTGTCACAGCTGCTGCAAAGATGTCGCCCCCTTACCTTAGGGAGAAAAACATGAAAACCAACAGCATTTGCACTCATGGGACAGCCTGAGCAGGAGCCTGTGGCTGGGCAGTGCCGGGCTGCAAGGGTGGGTGTGATGGGGCAGGGGGGAGGCTCAGCCGCAGTCGCTCCTCTCGTCCCCAGGCCAGCGGTTCCACTGCGGAGGGAGGAGGAAGAGGAGGTGGGTATTGCACGGTTTTCAGGCAGCCTCATCTCTCCTGCCTGTTCCAGTCCTGCCAGCTGACAGGGCCGGGGTTCAGCCCATGTTCCCCCCTCCCTCAGCCACGTTGCCCGGTGTAACACTTCTCCCCTTGCTTTTTGCTCCACAGACAAGGGAACGAGGAAGAGCTGTAGGTGCAGGTAGGAGGCTCCAGCTGGCAGCCAGGCTCCCTGTGCTGGGCAGCGATGCTCTGGGGTACTCGTGCTTCAGGGAAGTACTTCTGGGGGGCTTGTCCCGGGAGGAGAGGGGCTGGGACACGCTGGCCATGTCACCCTCCCTCTCTCCGCTTTCAGAGCTGCGGCGCCGCCATGGAAGCAGAGCTCCAGCCGAAGCCCCAGAGTCCTGGCCAGTGGCCACCCCTCACCCCGCTCCAGTGGATCCATTACCCCGCAAGGCCAGAACGCAAATTACCCTCGTGCTTCCCCCTCTCTTAGACCCAGCAAGAGTTTCTTGGCTAATAAAGTTCAAGCTCCGAGAGGTTAAACTCTGTGCCCGAGGCGTTTGAATCGCCCACTCTCCTGGCCCGGCGCCAATGACTTTCCTTGCCCTGCAGGCGTCTTCCACCGCAGAACCAGCAAAGGTTCCCGCTGGCTCCTCCGCATCCCGAGGCACGGAGCAGCCAGCCACCTCCGCCCTGGGTTTGCTTCGGATGTTCCTTCTCCCAGCTGCAGGTCCTGGATCCTGCGGCACTTGCCTTTCCCTTGGGATGTCCAGGCAGGGGCTGGCAGCAGTGCGGGGCTGTTTGCGTGCTCGTGTCTGGCTGGGATGGGGTTAATTCTGTCCCTCGCAGCCCTCGCGGTGCTGGGCTGTGTGCTGGGAGCTGGGAAGGTGTTGGTAACACTCCGGTTCTGGCTCCTGCTGCTCCCACAGCAGCAGCGCTGTCCCTTCAACATCCCCCTCACCAGCACTCCGGGGTGGGCAGGGTCCTGGCAGGGGACACGGTCAGGACAGCCCCAAACTGACCAAAAGGACATTCCAGACCAGGCGACACCTGCTCAGGTATAGAAGAAAAGGGAAAGGAGGAGAAAGGGGGGTGTTCGTGAGCTACAACATTTGCCTTGCGGAGCGACCCCGACTTCCCGGGAAGGGGCTGGACATCGCCCGCGGATGGCAAGCGGAGAATTTCAGTCTTCTGGGTTTCTGTTTTTTTCCTTTTCTTGTGCTCACGCTCCCTCTGCTTTCCCTTTATAAACCGCCTTTATCTTGACCCACGCGTTTGGGGGATTTTCCCTCTTTTTAATCCCTCCCTGCCCTGCTGGTGGAGGGGAGTGGTGGAGCAGCTCAGTGGGCAGCTGGTGTCCAGCCAAGGTCAACCCAGCACAGAACCACAGAGCGTGATCCAGGCGTCCTTCTCGGTCGGGAACGGGGCTGGGATGGAGCACGGCGCTCTGTGTGAGCTCTCGGTCTCTCTCAGCTTCGGATTCAGCCAGAAACGCCTCTTTCAAAAAAAAAAAAAAAAAAAAAGAGCAAAACTCTCCCGCAATTGGGCGGTGAGTGAGGAGGGAGGTTCGCCCTGTGTGCGGAGAGCTGGCCCGACACAGACACCTAGTGACGGGAGGGCAGGGCTGCCTGTCCCCCAGCGGGCTGCCTGTCCCCCACCGCTGCCCCCAGAACCTTCACCCTTCCCCTGCAGGCCTGGGGCAAAGGGGGCCTCGGGGCACCCCAAACAAGCAGAGGAGGCGTTCAGGGAAGGATGCTCACTCTCACACTCCTAAGTCCAGGGGGTGTTTGACCAGGGAATGGTTTGGGTGAGAAACCCCAACTGAGGGGGTTTCCTTCCCTCACTTGAAGCCACTGTGGTTGTTCAGGTGTGCGAGGAGCTGCCTTCAGAGACCCCGACCATCCCAGCACAACCGGGATGGAGAAACCAACTCCCTGGGTCCGTTTGGGCTTTGATCGAGGTCAGACGTTGACAGAAAAATAGGATTAGCTGGGGGAAGGTTATTAGGCAAAATCCGTGCAATTTGTCTAATCTGAGGTGCTTATTTAACACAGTAAGGAGATTATTTTGGAATATAATTTTGACTTGACACTGACCCACTAATAAAGACTTGTTGCAGCTTTGCACAGCTCGAACAGGGACCTGAGTCCTTTGACTGAGGGAGAAAATGTTTAATGGTTGAGCTCTGAGGTCTTAGAGGTGTTTTTCAAACTAAATGATCCTGAGATTCTGTGAAAAGTGCCTGTTTAACAGCACAGAAGGGTTTGGTCACAGCGGAACTGCCCTGCCCACGCCTCACTGACTGCGGTGGGGTTGTGTCCCCCAAAAGCAGGAGCTGAAGGTCCCGGCAGGCAGGAAGGCAGCGGGTGTGAAATGAGCCCGTCCTCAGCAGGGTCTCACACCCCTGAGCCCCAGGGCTCCCCTCCTTCCCGGCTCCCGAGCACGCCGGGGCTGCAGCTGTGCCCTTCAGCTCCCCGTGAGCCCCGCAGACGGAACCCCCGCGGCTCTGGGGCCGGGGATTACGGGGAGCGAAAAGCCGCGTCTGGCTCCCGCGCGGGATCTCTGTCTCGGCACCAGATGGCATTAATGGCATTATTCTGCACGGCCTGGGGACACCCACGTGTGCCCGCACCTGCACGGCCCCACAGCCCGGCCCGGGGTGAGCCAGGGCTGGGGACACTGACGGGGGGGCAGTGGCAGCGCAGGGCACAACCCAGCACCCAAACCCTTGCACTGGGTGTGACATTTGGAAGGCTGGGTCTTGTCAGAGCTCAGCTGTGAGCAGCCCAGCTCCCTGCTCCTCCAGGATGGAGCCAGGGAATCTGGGAACTAGGAACAGAGGAAAGTAAATGTGGCCTCCCTGTGCTGGGGGAGGGGGGCTGCCAGTAGCTCTCCACACCTCCACAGCCATTTGTTTTGGACGTTGAGGCCTGGAGCTTTGGGAGAGGGAAGCTGGGTGCATCCCAGGAAAAGGCCACCGTGCCTCCTTCCTCCTGCCACTGCCCCAACGAGAGGGTCCTGCTCTCCCCAGGGTGAGTTACTGTCCCCATCGGAGGGTGTCCCATGGACCAGCCCAGCCCCTCAGCCCTTTCCTTGTGCTCCCTGTGCTCCACGGCCCCGGCGAGGAGGCATTTGCCTTCTCCCCTGAACCAGGCAATCTCGGAGGATTTCTCTCACAGCCCCTTGAGCCATTAATCTTCTCAAAGTAAATCTTTTCTGCGGCACAAAGGGGATTGGGTAAATAATACAGTGGACAACTGGAGTGCCCTTTTCCTCTGGGAAGGCTTCCAGACCCAAACAGCTTCCCCTTGGCGCTGGTTATTCCCTGTTTGCTTCACAGGTCTCTGGATGGACAGGTACGAGGGAGAGGGGCTCTGGCCCTGTGCTTCATCCCTGACTGAATGCGAGGAGATGAGGCAGCGGGGCCGGAACCGGAGGAGCAGCAGCCACGGACGAGCTGCCAGCACTGCTCCGTGATGCCAGGGATGCATTTCGCCCATGAGGAAACACAAATGCAAAATGTCTCCTCATTAGTTTAAAGAGGAGAGCAGCAAATGGTGACTCAGGGAGCCAGAGAGGAGCACTGGAGAGCGGAGAGATGGGCCGGGCTGGCGGGGAGCCAGCCACGCGCCTCGGCCTCCCTTTGTTCTGCTCCCGAAAAGGCAGCGCATCCAGCAGCAGCAGCACCTCTGCCAAAACAGCAGCGCTCCACGGGCTGGGATTATCCTCCAGCCCCAGGAAATGACATTCCAGCCCCCATTTCCGTGCCGCACGCGCCCCAAAGCGGAGGCGATTAGGGAATAACTGCTCACGTGAAGACGGCCGAGGCAGCAATGCTGTGGGAGAGCAGCCCAGGGATGGACAGGCTGGGCCTTCCCAGTGGGATTTACAGCGGGATTTGCAGTGGGATGTGGCTGGAAGCAAAGGAGGGTCCCCTTGAACCCAGTCCGCGTGTCTCAGGACCGCGCCTCGGAATCACAGAGGTCGGAAAACACCTCTAAGACCATCGAAGTCCATTAACCAACGCTGCCAAGGCCAGCACTAAACCACGTCCCCAGGGGTCACATCTGCACACATCTGTCTTTTAAATCCCTGTTTTAAATCCTTCCACCGCTGTCCTGGGCAGCCTCTTTAGCCCCTGGAGCGTGCTAAAACTGTGCAAAGCCCCTGGAGCTGGCGAGGACAGGGACCCCGCTCTCCTCCCCGCACGGGGCTCCCCTCGGCGAAGTCCCCTCGTCCTATCCCCGCTCCCCCGGTCCCCGCTCAGCAACGGAGCGCGGCGACACTAGAGGGAACCAAATCCCAGCTTCTTGCCGGGAAAGCGGCTTTTCCTTGGGAAGCCGAGCATCCCGGCTGCCCGGCGAGGAATTCCGGCTCTTGGGCACAGGGGACACGGAGCCCTTCGCAGAGAACAGAACCACAGGATGGTTTGGGCTGGAAGTTTAAATCTGTTTCCCCTTTTCGTGTCACTGCCTGTCCGCAGTCACAAGTGCCAGGGATCCCTTGTGGAGACGCAGCTGTTCCTGTAGTGCACGACCCAAGGGGCTCAAGGAGGATGTCATTTTTGGGTACACTGACCTGCTGGCACCCGTTTGTCCAGGGCTTTGCCAGCCCTTTACTGGGGCACAAGCCCCTCGCCCCCTCCTGGGCGTTTATCCTGCCACCACTCCGTGTGGCAGCTGCTCGCTCCCCTCTGCCACTGAGGAAACTGAGGCACAGAGTGGGGCTGCAGCCACAGGCAAGGTGCGGTCCTTCCCCCCTCAGCACACACGCAGGGCCAGCCTTGGGGTTGGGGGCAACTGGGGAGGGGGGGCACGGGGATCCAGGACAGGTTTTGCCGGAGGGAATCCTACCCCGGCACGCCCGGCACTTTTCCACCCAGGTGTACCCAATAATTAGCCCAGCTGAAACCCATCCTGCAATTACCCCGCGGCCTGTCCACCATGTTACTGGGGGGACTGGCACTGCGGCGCCGGCTGTGCGGGATGCAGCTCGTGTCTTTGTCCCTGTGGGACAGTGAGGGGTCCCAGCGGGCCGGCCCTGCTCGCCGGAGAGGTGCTGCGAGGGTAAGTTGGCGATGCGTGGGAAGGGCTCTGTGGCAATCGGCTCGCGNTCGCGGAGATAAGGAGCCCTGTTGTTTTAATGACTGCTTCCTCCGGGGATTTGTCTGCGAGGGCGGCCGAGGGCACGGGGCCGGGGCCCGGCGGGAGGTGAGGTGTGGCCCGGCCGGGGGGATGCCGGGTGCAGCACAGGGCACAGCCTGGGGCTGACCCCGGGAGCTGCGGGGGTGCTCTCGGGACCCTCCTCTCGGCTGTTTTCCTCAGTGTCCCTCTGTGTGCCTGCATGGAGAGTGGGGTTTTTGCGTATTAGTGGAAGAACTGTCTTTAGGGGGAAATACCTCCCTGGCTAACGGGGTGTGTGAGCACAGGGCGCTGCCGTAACCGCCAGGGCTCTGGGGGAGCCTGGAGCTGAGTGTAATTCTGCCCAGAGGTAGAACAAATGCCGGGGCAGGAGGAGATTGAAGGGCGTGGCTGTTTTCGAAGGGCTGTGGGCCGCCTCGTGCCCTCAGGAGAGGCAGCAAGGCCCCGCTGTGCAGTTTTTGCTGTGGTAAAGCGCGGAGGGTCCCCCCTCCCGGAGCCTGTTGGGGGTCAGAGCAGTGCGTGGGCGTGTTGCTATAATTCCTCCTGTGTCTTGTGTGGCGTTTGGGCCAGGGAATTAATTACTCGGTGTGAGCTTCACCTTTGAGCCGTGCAGCTGGGCTGGCTGCTGGCTGCCTGTGAGCAGGGCAGTGGCTACAGGGAGCGTGAGACGGGCTTCTCCTCGCGAGCCACTGCTGGCCTGGCTTCCTGCGAGCCGCCTGTGCTGCCAAAGCGCAGGTCAGCGCTGCCCAAATAATTACTGTGGAGATTTCCTGCCTTTCCTCATCACAGCCACACGAAGCACACGGTGCAGCTCTGGTTGTTAGCAGGACACCAGCTTTCCGGGCTGAACGCGCGTGCAAAGGGGGCACGCAAACGCTTCCCGCGCGCATCCAAACGCGGAGCTGGGGAGAGGCTGATGTCCCCAAACGGTGGCTGGCTGCTGGGCAGGAGCTGTGCCCCAGGTGTGGGCTGGCAGGAGCTCCCGCTCCGGGAGCTCTGGCTGCCTGCCCGGCGCTGCCAGCCCCGCACGTGCGCCGGGGCTCAGCGAGCTGGCAAAGGGCCTGGGCTGAGCAAGCCGTGGAGGAGCAAACGGGGCTGAAGTGAACTGCACAGGCGGCTCAAGGACTCACCAGGGCTCCCCGAGTGTGACCCAGGCTGAGTGCTCGCCCTGCCAGCCTTGGGTTTTGACTCTGGTGCTGCTTCCTGCCTTGCCAGCAGCTGCTGTCCTGGAGGAAGGAGGCCTTGGTGGGGGAGGTCAGTGTGCTGGGCTGGTTCTCTGAGCTGGGGATGGTGAGGAAACTCACGAGAGCTGCTGAACAGCCAAGGGAGCTAAAAATGAACGGGTGAGCAGCATTTACTCCCCCTGCTCACATGCCTCACAGAGATCCATGGGCCCTGTGGGTGCTGTGCCAGCGAGTGCCCGGCCAGCCCACGCACCCCCGTTCCGTTCACTCCCAAGTGTAGGAGGGTACCGATCACACCTGAGTCCGATGCGTTGTGTGCTGGTTTGCAAAGTGCCGTAGCAGGTTCCGGGGCTGGCAGCTCGCTGGCAGCAGGCTGGGCTGTGCCGTGCTGCCATCCTGCAGCAGCTGCCGGGGAGGGAAGGGGGCAGATGCCTGGCATGTGGCTGGGGCTCCCCAGAGCCCGGGCTTTGCTGGTTGCCTGGGTATGGGCCTGCATACCAATTTCCCTGCGAAGTATCAGCGAACATCTGTACGGCAATGTAGGTGGCGATTGAAATGCACCTCGGTTCCTGGAGGGATGTGTGGGCACCGCGTGTGCATCAGCTGCTGCCTCGCCGCCTCTCGGGACGCTGGTGGCAGGGCCAGGGGTGCGAGCGTGGGGCTGGCGAGCGGCACGTGCCCGCGTGGGAGGGCTGCGGACACCCACGCGCTGTGACAGAGCCGCTGAGGTGGTCTGGGAACGGGCTGGGGAGGGGGTGGTGACGGCATTACCGAGCTCGGCAGCACCAAGGAAGAGGAAGCACATCCTTGGAGAGGAGGAGGAGGGAAGGCTGTGGTGTGTCAGGCCCGCACAGCACAGGCGGTGTTTGCCCGTTTCTGCTGTTGGCACTGAGGGCTGGGCAGGGGTTAGGTGGCGGTGGCCTCGCTGTGCTCGTCACTAAAATGACAGCGTCTCTGGCGTGGGTGGCCTGGAGCAGGGAGAGGACACGGGGTAGGCAAGGAGGACCCTGAGTCCTGGCAGCTTCTCCGTGTCCTTGGCCGTGTCCCCGCTCTGAAATGGGAACCTCCCACCCGTGGGTACCCCCTCGGTGAGCTGTTCAGGGGACTTCTAGGTGGGAAGGCTTGCAGTGAACCCACGAGGGCTGGAAATGGCCAAGGGGCTGTTGTTTTCCCAATTTCCGTGACGATAGTTGCGTTTTCAATTAAATCTAAACAGTGCTTTTTAAAAAATCCGAATGTAATGTTTTTCCTGCTGGTTGTTTTGTTTGAAATCTGAATGCTTTAATCTTTCTTTCTGTTTATTTTCCAACAAATTGGGCTTGTAAAGGCTGTTTTGGAAAGCAAAGAAAACCTGCTATAATCACTTCAAGAAAAGACACTCTGAATGCTCTAACGGTCCAGACAAATTGGCTTTGGTGCGACTAAGTCTTGGGGAGTACAAGCCTCGGCTTGAGCTAAGCCTTGGATAAATACACCCCAAAGTAAAGCATTAGCTGGTATTTGTTTGTTATTTGCTGGCTGGAGGGATGAATGTGTAATGAATCTGCTGGCCCTGTGTCGCTTCTGTCCCTCTCGTGGGAGCAGCGCGGGCTGCTGAAACCCTCATCTCCCATCCTCAGAAGTGTCCAAAGCCAGGCTGGACAAGGCTTGGAGCAACCTGGTCTAGTGAAAGGTGTCCCTGTGGTCTGCACGGTCCCTTCCAATCCAAACCGTTGTATTATTTTTGTCCCCCGGATGTTGGGAGAGCGTGCGGGAGGCCCGGGGAGCAGGAGAAGTGCCAGCTGCGAGTCCCGGGTGGCCCAGCCGTGCTGCTGCACCCGCAGCCCTGCGGCCAGGACAGGGCTCACCCGGGGCAAGGCCCCCCGGTGCCGCTTTGCGGGGCTGGGGGAGCGCGAACCGCGCTCCGGCCCCGCGGGGCTGCACCGGGGCCGATGGCCCGGGGGCGAGCGCACCT
>VZTD01001038.1:1018097-1075904 GCA_013397725.1 Rhagologus leucostigma | reverse complement strand
GGTCGGGGCCGGCGCATCCCGGAGCGGCTCCGCGGCGGAACCCCCGGGGCGGCGGTGGCAGCCGCGGCCGGGACCCCGCACCGACGGGCGCAGCATCCTCCGGCGGGGCCGCGCCGGGACCGAGAGCTCCGCGTCCCCGGAGCGCTTCTCAGTCTGATCCCGTCAGCAGGCGAAACCCAGCGATGCCTTAAAATTCGCATCCTTCCCCCTAGGAATGCTGTGTGAAGTGTAACCCAACGGCTCGACATCAATCAGATTAGAGATAAATCATATATGTGGGGGGGGATGGGGAGAATCATGGAACAAGCGTGTCAAGGAGACTCACGCTGGAAGATTACAGATTAATTTAAAGTTGGGCATTAAGTGAATGCTGCCCACATCCAGCGAGGTGATACTCTAACCGAGTCTCTGCTCTAGATGCAATTAAAGAGAGGCAGGAGCTGCGTGGAGCACGGGCACTGAAATCCCACTGCGTTTGTTACAACAATCGATCCCTGTTACATAAAGGAATTGCCCATTTCCGGATCTGCGGGAATTTTTAATTATGTTTTTGTAATAAATTACCTCTTTGCCCATGACCCGACCTGCGGATGCGGTGCTGGAAGCGCCCACCTCTTGGAAAATTGTCTGCTCAGAGGATGTAAAATGACATTTGCCCTAATTATCGTCTCTGACATTTGAGAACAGCAAGGGGGAAATTTTAGGAAATGAGGAAAGTGAAAGAAAGGGGACGGAGCTGCCTCCTTGCATGAGACCTCTCTTGCTGCCCATTACATTACCCCGTTAGCTGAATGTTAATCCAATGAAAAATATTTACTGAGGTTTAATAGGGCACCCTGTCCAGTTGTGCGGTGATGATCAATTATTCCATCAATTATTAATTATGGAATAGCTGCTTTATTCGAGCTGGGGTGAAGCTGCTTTTGGGAGCTTTACCCAAAATCGCTATTGTGCTTCAGATCTGCTGAGCTGAACGTGCCAGCCTCTGCTTTGCTTACATTTGCATTTTTTACTGTGCTAAAAGGAAAAAACAAACCTGGAAACAAATAACCGTCGAGGATGCCGTGATTCCTTTCGACCCCCAATAGTCAAAATAATAAAGAGCTGCACCGGTTTATTGCTTTTTGCATCTTTTCAGCCCCAGCTTCTTGGAAAAGGGATCTCTTCCCACAGAGCTATCTCTTCGGAGAAGAGCAAATTAAAAGCCTCCATTAGCACAACTCCTCGTGGCCTCATTTTACATTTTATTTCTTAAAAAAAAAAAGAAGAGATCTTCAGCATCAAACAGTCCTGGTGATGCAAAGTGTTAACGTGAAGCGGTTCCAGAGAGAGGACAGCAATACAATGGAAGTTTCATTAGAATAATAGGATAAAAAAAATGAATTGCTTAATGCATGATAAACCTTTCAGATACTTAATATTTCTGGGCATCGAAGCACATCCTTTTAACGTGCTCCTGCTGTAGAACAAGAGCTCAAGTAGAAACCAAAAGCAGATAAACATTTGATCCAAGGGACCCCTGAAGTTTAGAAATCCCTTGATGGGCTGTAGCTGCTTATTTCTGCCCCTGTTTATAAAATAAACAGAAATAGGCGGTTGGCAAGCGGAGAGTTGAGCAGCAAGATGGTCTGGCAGTGCGAGGGAGAGCAGCCAGGCAGAGGGGAGGCGAGTGGTGTGATGAGGAACGGACTGGTCACAACTGAGAGGCTGGGAGCCAGGGAAGCGTCTCCCTGCGTGATGCTGCTGGATGGCTCTGCCGCCTGATTTATATTGGCATTATATTTACATGATGTTCCCGCGCTGGGCGCAGCGAACGGTGCAGCTCGCGGTTTCTAATCTCTCCCATCTCGGCCCCCCAGTGTGGCACAGCGCTCGTTTGTCTCTGAAATGAAACATGGAAACCTCATTAAATGCACGGAGGAGAAGCCTGCAGTGCTCAGCTCCTCGCCGTGCCCGGCGCTTGTTTATCCTGCCAAAATTTCCCGGCACCAGGAGCCACCATGGCGGCTCGCCCGGAGCCTTTACCTGCGCCTGGCGCGGGCTTCGGGCTGCTCCTGCCTTTGGATGGGGAATGGATGAAGGCAACCCTGATGTTCCTGGGTGTTTGTCCTCTGGAGGAAGAGGCTGTGCCTTGTGCGAGGGGCGAGTGCCAGGGATGTGCTGTGGAACAGCCCTTTCTGGAGCTGGGGGATGCCTGGGAGCTTGGGGCATGGCTTGGGGCAGCCATGGCTCCAGCACCTTGGTGTTGGGGTGCCGGGATCTCTGCCCGTGTGGCCCCGTGCTGGGGGGATGGATGGGCAGCGCTCCGTCCTTCTCCGGAGCAGCTGGTGAGCCGAGGGCAAGAATAAAGCTGGAAGTCTTTGTGGCAGGAATTCTGACATGGCAGCACGCGAGGCTGAGCCGCGCCTCGGATGACATGGAGGCATCTCGCAGCCAGGCAGGCAGCACGTTAATAGGTGCGACTTCCATGGTGGGCACGAAGGAGGAAGGCGCGCGGTCGTTGCGGTGCTGCTGTTCGGGGAGGATGTGCAGTGGCAGCTCTGGGTGCAGAGCGTTCCTCGCCTTTGAAATCTCGGTTGTAGCCGGCTCTCCGTCTTTACATAACCGTGGGCTTGGGAGTTACCCTTTCCCTGCTCGTGGATCCCGCAGAAATATCCCCCGCCGCACACAGGCTGCGTGTTGCCGCCATCATCCGCCAGCAGAGCTGTACCAAACATTTAGGAATCCCATTTCCAGGCTCGTGTTCCTGCCCGCTCCCAGCTGTGCCTGGGAAGGGCTGCAGCAGCTCCTGGCCCCGAGAGGGGAGCGAGCACGGCTTGAGGGGACGGGGAAGAGGCGAGGAGCTGGCAGAGCTCGCCCTGATGTGTTCTCCTGTCGGCTGCGTGGTGGAAATCCTGGTCTCCACCTTGCAGAGCTGAGTGGGTTGTGATGCATGGGGAGAGTGGCCCAGCCGTTGTGTAGGGAGCCCAAGGCCAGGCGTGCGTGGCCTCTGATGTGTCCCCTTGCCCACCCCTCGTGCCCACTCGTTTGGCCTCGCTGGGGACACGGGGCTGTCACTCTGCCTGGGTAATGTCACCAGATGTCCCCTTGGGACTCAGCTGCAGCTCCTCAGGCGTTGTGTTCAGCACGGCCAAGGCGTGGAGGTGGCTCTGCAAGGGGAGGGAGAGGCCCTCGCCTGTGGTCCCTGGGCTCGTTCCTCACCCCCAGAGCTGAGGGTCCCCGGGCTGGGGAGGGGGGGCAGGGCTGGGGGATGTCCAGCTCTGGGTGGATGGTGTGGTGAGGCTGGTACCTGTCACAGGCAGCCATGGGAGGTTCAGGAAGCAGGAATCCAGCCGGGAGAGCTTTTTTTTTTCCCAGGCAAGGGTTACAGCCTCAGCCTGGGTGCTGTCGTAATCGCTGGAGGTGGTTCAGGCCTTAATTTCCATGCAGATGCATTAAGGAGCAGGCGCTTGGAGCGTGTTTGAGCCGTGCCCTTACCCACAGAGGACCAGAGGCAGGTTCTCCTTTGCTCCCTCTTTGCTTTGTTAAGTCGGGAAGGACCGTGGTGCTCGAGCCAGAGGAGCTGTGCCACCAGGGTGGGACTCGTGTGGCAGCCAAATTGCAGTGGCAGGCAGGGAAGATGCTGTGGCAGGTACCTGCCATCGCTGCTGCCGTGCTGGGCACCAGCTGAACGCCCCAGGCCCTGCTTGGCATTTCCTGACACGATTTCCACCCCCCTGAGACCGGTCCCTGAGGGGCACAGCGTGCGGGAGCCACGGCTTTAACCCCTGGGGCTGGGCAGCCGCGGTGGGGAGGTGACATCCCGGGAGGATGTGCTGCTCTCCCAGGCACCTCTGGAAGGGACCAGCCTCGGCCGCTTCCCTCCTCATCCCTTCCGTGGTGCTTGGAAGTGCCGCTTCTCGCTCCATCGACTCCAAGGTCACTCCCTTCGTTTGCACAGAGGCTGTTAGAGGTGTCCTGGAGATGAGGGCTTGGAGGAAGCTCGTTCCGGGGAAGGCCGGAGGCTGCTCCAGCGTTCCGAACGTGCGGGCGGTGCGTGATGGAATTGCCGTCCTCTCCTCAACGCGGAGGAAGAACGATTAGGACTCGCCACCTACCTGTAATTCCCAGGCCGGTGCGTGCCGAGCTTTGGTTCACTTTCTCCTTGAACAGGGCAGGTGTCAAACACCCTTAATGAGGATAATAAATGAGCTGCGAGGTGGCCATTAGCCTGCTGCTCTGCACAGCATCCCTGCAGCCCGGCTCAGCCGGGGCTGGGGAAGCCCTGGTGGCCCCTCCAGCCCCTTTGGAGCCCCACCGGTGGGGTTTTTCCTGGGGCAGCTTCTCACCAGCCTCGGAGGAGGGCTGGGGTGGGCACCCGGGCGGTCAGACCACCGGGATCAGGAAGTGGGTCTCAGGAAAGCTGCTGCCAGTGGGGTAATGTGAGCTCCAGTCTAGTTCCTGCCCAGGGGATGGCATGAAACCCCTTGAAACAGAAATCCTTCAGCCTTTTCCCTGCTCTGTCTGATTTCCACCCAGCTAAAGGACCTCAGCTCTGAGGGACTTGCTGATTTTGGGTGGTCCCGGGGCTGGCTGTGTGGTCCAAGCAGCAGCCTGCCAGCACAGGTGATGGACGTGCATGGAGAGCAGGAAAAGCCTCTTATCTCAGGAGGAAGAGCCCTGGCTGGCACAAAGCCGGTCCTTGTCTGAGACTGCTCCTAAATCCGCTTCTTAGAAAAGCATGGGCTCTTCCCTGGCAGGTTTTGTGCTGCTGGGGAGGTGGTGGCACTGCTGTGCTGCTCGGGCAGGACTCGCTCCTGCACCTCTCCCAGGGATGGGTGGCATGGTGACAGATCCTGGGGACAGTTGGTGGCCCCTCTCTGGAGCAAGCAGGTGCTTGCCGAACAGCCCAGTGCTTTGCTGTGTCACTGCAGGTGCTGGAGTTTGGGAAGTCCAGCCGTCAAGACTAGTAAATATTCTGAAGGGATGATAGCAAAATGACTTGCTTCTCCCAGCTCGAATAGAGATATTAATATTTCAATACCTCTAGGTTGTAATTTACCACAATTTAAGAAGATTGAGCTCTGATAACTTAAAACACCTGCCTTTCAGAGCCAGCTCGAGTGTCCAGCCCTGTGCTGGGCTCGGTGGGGCTCCCACGTGGAGCCAGGCTGGGCTCCAGGCTGCATTCCCAGCAGAAACTGTTCCATCTCAGCTCCCCCAGCCTCCTCTCTTCAGGTTCATGTGAATTAATGCCCTCGATATGTAGGTTAGGGTCAGCACATCTGACCAGATGTGAGCAGTGATTTCTGGTTTAAAAATATTGCTGTGCTATTTCTAAATTTTTAATCTCTCCCAGTGATTTGGAGACAGTTTTATGAAACATGGAATTAGGATGGTGCTCAATGCTAAATGGTAAAGGAGATTATGAGGATTTAACTCTATGCGTCTGTCACATAACCATTGCCAATCCCATAACCTCCATTTTCTATTAAAAATCCCTTTCCCCCTTTGACCTGAAAAAGCTTTATGGGTAATCTGAATTTCTCTGTTTACGAGGTATTTTTCCACTCCTCGCCCCAGCCCCTCACCCGTCCAGCTCTGAGCCCTCCTGGTGCTGCCGAGGATGAAGATGTTTCCCTGGCAGGCTCTGGGTGCTGGAGGAGCCTTCTCAAGCTGTGCTGTGGGAGCTGGGGAGAGATTCTGGATGGAGCGCGGGGCACAGCCGGATGTCCTTGGTCCAAAGCCAGGCTGAAGGTGGCTTTTGCTGTGCCCTGGCTCCAGCCATCATCTGCTCAGCTCAGGCTCAGCCACAGATAGCTCTGTGCTGCTCGTGCGGGCTTTGTTTCCCTTCCTCTGCCTGCAAATGTGCGTTTTTCCCCCTTTCGTGTATTTGGGAGAAGCACCGCGCTGCTCGGATGAAGGGAAATGCTGATTCATGACGACAAAGCAGCCTGGAGATGTCACAAAACGACATCTGCAGGGCTGAGCGGTGGCCCCGTGGCTCTGCAAAGGCTCGGCTGGAGCTCTGCTCCTTCGTCCGTCGGTCTTTGGTGCTTGTCCGCCAGGGAGGGAAAAATAAATGGCTTTGTCTCCTTCCACCTGTGCGTGGACACGGAATTGGTGCGTGGGGAGACAGGGAGATCACTTCGTGACCTGCAAATTGGTTGTCTCGTGTGGTAGCAGAGCTGGACCTCGCGATCAGCTCGTCTCTTCTGTGGTACAGAGGGCTCCGAGTGGGCACAGGAGGAAACCTGGTCATTTTTGGGGATGATTCTGTGCAGTGCGCACAGAGAGCAAGAGCAAGATCCTGAAAGAGGCGTGAGGTTGTACATCCAGCTGGGAGAAGGATGGAGAGGACTCTGCTCCGAGAAGGGCTGAGGTGTCTCAGGGCGTCCCATCCTGACCCGGTTGAGGACGGTGTGGATTGGGCTGGTGGCACAGCTCCGAGGCAGGACGGGCACCTGGCCGGAGAAGCTTGGCGTGGAGATAGAGCGACCGTGGCCACTCAACCAGCCCTTCCTCGGGCGAGTGGCCGCCTCCGGAGCCGAGGCGTGCGGATGAGGCTTTCCTTCTCCCTCCTGCTGCCGTCCCCTCCTCCCCAAGTTAAGGAATCGAGGTCAGGGAGGGTCCCCCGTGACTCGTTCTGAACCGGCGGCACGGTGCTGATCGGCTTATTGGCTCTGCGGCACCACGGGCGTGCGCTCAGCCGCAGCTATTAATACACCCGCCGAGGGCCCTTCCCAGATCCCTGTCCTTCCGCCCACTTGGAAAGAGTGCGGCTAAAAAAAGAAAGCGGATCTAAGTGACTGGGGGCCTCCTCATCCTTATTTATAGCCAATTTTGCTGGCTTGGCTTGGGAAGGGGGAGCTCGTGGTCCTGGAGACTGGGAAGCAGGGGCCGGAGGAGTTGGGTGCAGAGGTCCGTTCCCTACTTCCCAGGAGGGGAAGCGCTGTTCTCCGGCGGTGAGAGCTGCTCCTGGGCATGCAGGTGGTCCCAAGCTCTGCCAGGACTGTGCCCCTGAGCCCGCCTCAGTCCGCGTTTGGATGGTGCAGGGATGCCCAGGAGAAGCTCAGGCTGAGGGTAGGGTGGGTCTGGGCCTCCCTCCCTGTGGCTCTGTGAGAGGGCAGCAGCTCTGATCCCTGTTTTCCTGCCCCTCTCCCGGCTTGGAGGCAGTGGTAGGGTAGCAGGGGAGATCTCTGCCCTGCCTGGCAATGAAGTGTGCTGGGTGTGTTGGCATTGCCAGCGGGGCTGTGCTGAGGGGCCGTGGGGGATCAGGGGTGCTGGATGGGGCTGCTCCGGGCTGGGGGATCACAGGAATGTCGGGGTTTGCGGGAGGAACGGTGTTGGTGGTTGTGCTTGGCGTGCCGTCCTCAGGGCTGCGGGTGCTCAGAGCCAGCCGGGTGCCCCTGGGGAAGCCTCGGGGGCTGCCCAGGGTGTCCATCCTCGCCTGCACAGCCCCTGGCCGTCCTGCCGAGGTGCCTGTGATCCCTGATCCGTGCTGGCAGCAGGAGCGCTGGCCTGTGAAGATGGCCCGCGTGCTCCCAGCCGTGCACGGATGCTCCTGCGCTCCCCTGCTCCGCGGGGTGCGGGGGGCTGTGCCAGGGGGGTCTCTGTGCCACCGGGATGGCGATCCCTGCGGTGACCCCCCGCCGTTGTGGCCTCTGCTTTGTCCACAGCACACGCTGAAGATGTTGGAACCAGCCTCTACTTTGTGAACGACTCCCTGCAGCAGGTCACCTTCTCCAGCACAGTGGGGGTGGTGATCCCCTGCCCGGCAGCAGGGTCACCCAGCGCCGTCCTTCGGTGGTACCTGGCCACAGGTGACGACATCTACGATGTGCCCCACATCCGGCATGTCCATGCCAATGGGACTTTGCAGCTCTACCCCTTCTCGCCATCAGCCTTCAATAGCTTTATCCACGACAACGACTACTTCTGCACCGCGGAGAACTCGGCTGGCAAAATCAGGAGCCCAAATATCCGTGTTAAAGCAGGTAGGAGCTCCCTGCGGGCACTGGGCTTTACACGAGGGGCTGGTTTCTCCCTGCTCTTCTCCATGGCCAGTTGGCCCATCAAGTGCAGAACCAGGGCTGCTGCGTTGGGTTCTTGCAACAGGATGGAGCAGGGAGAAGGGCAGGGTGTTGGGTGGGAGGTGCAGCTCGGAGGTCTCCGGGAAATGTCTGGAGAACGTGGTGTGGCTGCAGCCTGGTGGCAGGAGAGTTCCTCTCCCTTTGAACTGGGATCGTCTCACCCAACCACGTACAGAGGCTTCTCCCAGGTGTGGGAGGAGCTGGGCCACATCTGTCCGTGCTGGGGGACCCTCCAGTGTCCCACAGCCCCGTGCCCACTGCAGCACCCAGCCCCAGCCTGCCAAGGCTTATTAAGAACAACAACAAAAAAATAAATAAATAAAAAGGAGGAATATGGCAAAGAGCTGATTCCAAAAGCCATTATAGTAAATTATTGACCAGGCTGAGGAGGGCTAATAGCCCAGGAATGGCTTCATTATGTAACCTATTAAAAGTGGGGCTAGCAGAGGGAACGTGACAGAAGTGACTACAGGGTTTTTTATTTTAATACCTTGTACTGTGGAGTAAATTGGTATTAACCCCCTTCTGCAGAGTGAATTATTTACCAGCACTCTCAGGTTACCTATAAACCACAGCGTGGTGGAGGAGCAGACGGGGTGTAGTAAATGTGGAGCTGAGGTCTCCTCGTGCCGGGCACGGCGGGGTTGGCTCTGCTGGGACCCCACGTGCCCAGAGCTGTCCTGGGATCACAGAGAGGGAATCCTGGCTCTCAGCCCCCTCTCCATCCAGGACTGAATGCACCCTGCTGCTGGGCTGGGAGCTCAGCCTCCCTGTCTCTTAGAGGGAGATGTGGATGTCCAGCAGGGCCACCAGGATGCCTCCAGCTCCTGGAGCTGCTCTGGCTCTATGGCAGTGGAAATGGCTGTGGAGCATTCCCCAGCTCTGCTCCCTCCTGGCCATCCCACATCCCAGTCACTCTCCAGTGCTTTCTAATGGCAGCACAGCACGGAGAGCCAATTACAGCTGGAGAAAGCAAGCAATTAGATAAAATGCAGTGGAAACTGAAAATATGAGGGAGGAAATCTCTGGAAGTCTTGGGAAAGCTGTTGGTGAGCCCATGGAGCAAATTTCTCCAGCCAGTGGAGAGGTTTAAGTGCGCTGGTTGTGGCTGTGTGTTGCCTTCCTGGGGTTATTCCTGGTGGCAGGAAAAAGCCTGGAGCCCTGGCTGTGGGGCTGGCACAGGTCAGGGAGGCAGCGGGGCTGTGGAAAGGGTCTGCTCCCAGCTGGGGTTGTCGTGGTGGCCGGGAGCATTCAGGATGCTCCTCCTGCTCCCCGCTGGCCTTTAAAGCCTGTGAATAAACCTCAGCTCCAGGTGATTAAGGAAGCTTTTGCTGGTTAATCTGCTTTGGCTCTGCAGCCCCTTTCCGTGGCGGCTTCTCCCTGTGCCCTCGTGGCACATCTGTGAGCAGGGAGCCCTGAAAGCCCAGGAAATCAGGGTGGAAATGCCTCCACCCTCTCGCTGCTGGCTTGGCTGTGCGAGGTGTGGGATGCAATGCCCACAGGGACTTCCCACTCAGGGAAAGAACTTTCCTTGTGGGGCTGCTGAGGGCTTTGCTGAGCTGCTCCCGCTCTGGCCAGGGAGTGTTGTTAGGTGACAGAGTGAACGTGTATTTGTCCTGATGGCAATTGTGTGCGTGTCCTACAGGGCACAGTTATTGTCACAGCAAGGAGGGAGCTGCCCTCAACTGCATTTTGTACTTAAATTCCGGGAGTTTGAGGTGGCTGGGGCTGGTGACCTCTCTTTGTCTTGGTGGAGAGGCTGAGGTGGGTCCACCTCACCCAGCGGGTGCTCCTGGAGCGCTGCTGCTGGTCCAGGGAGCAGCACGGAGCTGTCAAAGGGATGTGCATCTCCCTGAGAAATAGGGCACGTGCTGGGAGCATGTGGCACGGCTTGGAAAATTGTCATCTGCTCGCCTTAAATACTGCTGCGGTGGGTTTTGGAGGGTCCCAGGCTCTGTGTCACGGGCTGTCTCTCCCGGGATGCATTTTCAGCATCCAGAGGCGAAATGCACATTACAGCTCCAAAATGTCCTTGGTCCCCACGCTGAGTCTGGCGAGCTCAGGTGACGCTGGGGACCGTGGCGGGTCCCAGCAGCAGGACCTGGGCCGGATGTCCCTCTGTCCCAAGCCCAGCGTTCCCGAGCAGAGAATCCCTTCCTTCCCCGGGAAGGTGTTTGGGATGGAAGCAGCGTGTGGCTGGGTGGGTTGGTTTGTTTGGGAAACGTGGGATTCTAGCAAAAGGAAGTGTGTTTTCCTCCAGCACTGTCATGCTACCAACCATCTGCTTTCCTCCACAGTTTTCAGGGAACCGTACACCGTTCGGGTGGAGGACCAAAGGTCGATGCGTGGAAACGTGGCTGTTTTCAAGTGCCTCATCCCCTCTTCAGTGCAGGAATACGTTAGCGTTGTATCCTGGGAGAAAGACACCGTTTCTATCATCCCAGGTAAGAGAGGAGCACCTGTTCTCTTGGAAATCTGACCTGCTTTGCCGTGTGTGACATTTGCTGTCGTGGAGGGTCTGGTTTTGGCTTGTTGTCTGTGCCTGTGCTGCCCAGCAAAGGCTTTTATTGGTGATTTTGCAGCTCCAGACTGGAAAGCGCTGCTGGTGTGAGCAGAGGTGTCGTGGCCAGGCTCTCCTGGGTGCTCTGGCCGGGTGTCCCTAGGGTGAGGGATGCTCGGTGGAATTTTGGCAGCACACGTGCCCTGTCCTGGTTTCTGCAGAATGCTTTGGGTACCTGGCACTGGCGCTTGGACAACAGGCACAGCACCTGCCTCTGCTGTGTCCGACTCCTGCAGTCAGGGCTGGTGTTTGTCTTGTCGGGATGATGCTCCAGTCCAAATTGCACCTTCTCTTGTGAGTTCTCACAACTGATTCATCCACAGGGAAAGGAACTTGGTGAAAAGGCCATCATTTCCCTTTTCCCTGTGGTGGAACCTGCTTGGCCTCCCTGTGCCATGTCCCTGCCTCGTAGCCTGGGCCATGTCCCACTCCAAGCTGACTTCCCTGCATGGGGAAGGGGCTGTGGGAGGGACAGCATCGCTCACCCCTACTCAGGGACTCTGCAGGTGTTTCTCCCCAGGTATTTCCCAGTGATTTCTGGCAGGTGTTCCTGCCTGGCTGTGGCAGGTTCTGGGCACAGCGTGGGGCCAGCTCCATGTCCCCGTGTTCCGGGGTGACCTCCCGGCTCCTCCGCGGGGCCGCTATTGATGGCAGCGCCGGCTGCCCGGCACAGCGTGTGTAAGCTGGTAGTAAAGCAATCAATAACTGCTTCCCCCGGGGGATCCAGAGGGAATTAAAGGATTTTGCCCAAAGTGAGCGCTCTGTGCTTGATATTTGCTCACAGGTCAGCAAGCCCCGGTGCTCCTCCGCGTCTCTGTGCTGCCGTGGGGAGCAGAGGCCACCGGGAGCCGGGCTGGGACTGGCAGGAGGAGCTTAAGGAGCAAAGTGCTTCACCTGGAGGGGGGTGACCGGTTCTCCTGGGGGCTGTGGTGGCTCTTGCCGGTGGGCTGTGCCCCCTGAGTGCAGCCAAGGTGCTGACCCAGCACAACCCCGGTGCCTGGAGGTACCTGGGCTGGTGGGTACCCAGGCAGGCACCCTTTGGCAGGGGACAGACTGGCACCATGGCCTTGCCAGGCTTTCTGTGTCCGCGTGGATGTGGGGACACGAGGTGGATTTCTGCGTGGTGGATGGGAACAAGGAATTTGTGGTGCCCGTCCCCTGGGACACTGAGGTGCTCTTGATGCATTTTGGGCGATGCAGGTGATGCTCTGCCCGCTGTGGGCTGGTGCCTTTGAGTGGGACACGAGGTCCATCAGCAGGACAGCCTGGGGTGTTGTTTCCTCTGTGGTTTTGGCATCCTTTGGTCTGGGATTCCGGAGGATGGAGCCCGCGTGGCCGCCAGGCTCGGCAGCAGGTTTGCCAACTGAGCATCCGTGCACTCGCGTGATCTTAACCAGACTCGTTCCCAAGTTTGCTGTGGCAGTGGATTTTTTAATATGATGATTTAATTAGGGTGGAACGATTTTAACATTCTAAAGCAATAATTACCCTAAAGACAGAACATATAAATTGTGTTACAGTGCAGAGTCAACACAAGCAAACATGTTTTGCCGTTGGATTACAAATATAGTATCTGCCTGAAGCTTATTTTTTTTGTTGCTGGTGTGTTAGAGCTAAAACTGGCTTTGCTGTTACCAAAAATATGTTTTTTCCTGACCTCTGCTGAACCTCTGCATCTGCCCTGATTCTGAGTGAGGAGGATGAGGGGAGGGAATGGGGCGGAGGTGAGGAGGGCCGGGACGTGGTGCTGAGGCCCCGCGGTCCCTGTTGGTCACGGCGGTGGGTTCTGCCCGGTGAGACACGGCTGTGCGGGGTGTGCCGGGACTGCAGCGCTGCACCTGAGCTGTGCTCACAGCTGCCTGCGTAACGTGGTGCTCTCTCCAGCGTGCCAAACCCGCTGCTTTCCCCGAAACTTTGCTCTAGTGCTCCCTGTGGAAGGCTGGGCATCTTCCCAGCAGCTCGAGGTGCAGACAGGGGAGGAACAGTCCTGATGTGCAGAGCAGGGAAATTCTCCATCCAGGTTTCTTTGTCGCTCTTTTTAAGTGACCGTTTTCATGGTGAATGTCTTTTCCCCAACCAAACCAAAATACCTGCAGCTCAGACATAGGGACAGCAATTGTTTCCCCTCGGGCTGCTCTCGTGAACTCAACCTCTGCCTCCATACGTGGCTGGGGGGAACCTTTTGTGAGTTTTCTTGGGTTCTAGGAAGAAATTCTTCTCTGGCACAGGTTATCCGGAGCACCTGTGGCTGCCCCATCCAGGGAAGTGTCCAAGGCCAGGCTGGACAGGGCTTGGAGCACCCTGGGATAGCGGAAGGTGCCCCTGCCCATGGCAAGGGGTGGAACAACGTGGACTTTCAGGTCTCTTCCAAGACAAATTCTTGTATAACTCTGTGATTGATTAATCTTTTCTTTATTAATTGGGATTACAGGGCTCCCAACCTCTCGCATTTTTTTCAGCCAAACCTTGTTGCTCTTTTGGTGGGTGCAGAACCTCGGTGGTGCCTCGCTGGCGAGAGCCCAGCTGGAGAGCTGCTGCCTCCCTCACCGGGTTTGGGTGACGAGTCGTGCTGTTTGGTTAACTTGGCAACACCGTAACATACCCCGAAATCAACGATAAACTCTTTATGGCAGGTTATTCCGCACATAAATAATCATTAGTGCAGCTCATTTTTGTTTAGTGCCCACCTGACTGTGCTGCTGTGTGTTTAGAGAAGTCAGGGGTTGCGGAGAAATTACAGGGTTTTCAAAAACCCATTTGCCTTGCTGGTGCTCACATCAGAATCAATCTTGCCTCGCGTTCCCAGCCTCGCCACAGACACAGCCCTGCTCGCAGGGCTCTGCTGCTCTGTCTGGGAGGGCAGCAGCTGTGGCAGGACAGGGCCTGGGGGGACAATCACACCTCAAACTCAGCTGCTCCTGGTGCATCTTGGTGTGTGTTTGAGGTGCTGGATGGGAGCACAGCAGCTGAGCAGAGTTTACACACCCTTCACCCCTTTTTCATGGAGTGAGAAAAAACTGCTTCAAGCTGCTTTCAACGTTGTAAACAGCTTTTCTTTTATTGTTTTATTATTATTGCATGTGGCAGTGGTGGCAGTGTGGAGCCCAGGTGTGTGGGCGCTCCCGGGGCGCCTGTCCAGCTGCAGTTTGCAAAAACAACACGGGGGGCTACTTGAGACACCACAAAGTGGGGGTTGAGCAACTTCAGCCCCTCCTCAGCTGTTGCAAGGTGTGCATTTGGGCACTGCTGGGCTTTTGCAACCCTCTGAGCACACACGTGCCCGTGCGCTCACACCCAACCCGTCCCCCAGCTGGCTCAGGGATGTCACTGTGTCCAGCTTTGCCCTGCTGGGCACAAATGTCACCTGTCCAGGCCGTGCCCGTGGGAAGGACGGCACTGGGGCTGGCGAGGGCAGCAGGATTTGGAGGCAGTGAGCGTTACCAGCCTGGCAAACCCAGGGCTGAGCTGTTATTTGCTGCTTCAGTGTTGTGTACTTGATGGGTTGTGTTGGAAAAAATCTAAATAGAGCACTTGTCAAGGTACCAGCGTTTCCAAGGGTGCTGCCTTTGTCACCAGCCTGATACAAATCCTCTGAGGGCTGCGCAGATGAGGATGTACTTAGTCACTGGTTATCCACAAAGCCTTTTCTCTGGAAAGCAAAACGTAAAGCTTGCCAGAAGGAAGGAGCTGAAAAAAAAAAAAATTGAGTTCTGTGAAGTTTTAGAGGTGTTTTTGTGTGTGTTGTGGGCTGAGCCTTTTAGGAGTTTCCAAAATATCTCTGCCTGAGTTAATCTGTTCATGGTGCTGCTGCTGCGAGTTTCATCTGACCTGCGTGGCCCTTTCTGTCCCATCCTCAGCTGTCCCCAAGGCTGGTTCTGGGGTCCTTACGCTCCTCTCAGCAGCTGTTTAGTGGTGTGAGCAATGAAGGGGCAGCAGCTTCCTCGCGGTTCCATGTGGCCAATCCCCCTGAAATGTTTGCTCTCCTCTGCTGCACCTCGCCACTGGTACATTTTTTTTTTTTCTCTGAGACAGCAGTAGTGGAACTGCACACAAATCCCGCTGTCCTCCATCCTGGGACATGGTGAGTCCAGGGACGAGGCAGGAGGCTGGACTTCTGGGATTTCTGGGCACAACGTTCCCCCCCAGGCGGGTGCTGCGTGCCGAGGGGCACGGGGGGGAGGATCCAGGGGGCAGAAGAGCCGGGACCTGGATAATTCAGCATTGTCCTTGTGTCAATGGGCTCATTCTGGGGGACATCAGGCTCCTGTTACTGGGGAAAAGCTGGAAGCTGGGACAGAATAAACACGGCGAGGCCAAAGGCTGCCCTTGTTTGTGTGTTTGGCATCGTGGAGAGGTTTGGGGGCAGAGAGGAGTGGCTCAGGGTGTTTTGGGTTGGCTTTGCCCGAGTGTGGGATAACCCCGGCTGGTTTAGAGCGGGAGGCTGTGAGTTGGAGCGTGCCGGGCACGAGGCCACCCTGCTGCCGTGTCCCTGCTGTCCCCTGTGGCTGAGCACGGAGCTGGTGGCTGTGAGCCGGCACCTCCCAGGCTGCCCCGGCTGCCCGGCGTGTGCAGGGAGCGATCCCCACGCAGGCGGCTCCGAGAGGGACCCCTGGGCACAGGGCTGGCCAAGGCTTGGCCTTTTCAGTTGGATTTTGTCACTTATGCCCGGGACGGGCAGAGCCGCAGCCGGAGCCGCCTGATGTGATCGGAGCGAGCGTCGTCCTGTCCTTCCCTGTCTGGGGGTGCTGCAAAACCTTTTCCCCTGTCGACCTCGAGATCTCCAAAGGTGTCCTGGCTTCTCCCCCACCCCTTGCCACCCTCTCTGGCTGCGACATGTGCCCAGACCTGTTACAGAGGGAAGTAGCTCCAGGCGTTATTCTCACCAAGTGGGGTGAGATTCTGTCTGAAATCATTTCATCCTTCCCCAGAGACTTGGCGTGAATTTTATCTAATCGCCATGGCAACAGATAAAAAAAGGTGTGAGCACATCTCCTTTTGCTGTGATAATTCAGATTTATATATTCAGATCAGATTGGAGTTAGAGATTTTAAAAGGAGCAGATGCAGCAGAAGGTGTGACTGCAAATAATGTGGCGAGAACGTTTGATGATCCTGCCCTTTAAGAGGGGAGAGCGCTTTCCCGCAGGTTTTTTTGGAATATAATTATTCCATCAAATCCACTTTAACAAGGACTCATTATAGCCCTGATAATGCAGAGTCACGTTGGAGACAATCTCCACACGCATGCACACACGGCACACGCAGGGACCACAACAAGTAAACAGCAGCCTGGGAGCGGCCCGGGCACTGCCGGAGCCGAGGTGGCCGCCCCGGTCCCCGTGTCACCTCCTGGTGCCCTGGTTCCGCAGGCTCCCAGCCTCCCTGGCCCTGCAGCAGGACCCGAATGGGGATTTGGTGGCACTGAGCTTGGGCCGTCCCAAGCCAAAGCTGCTGGTGGCTTTTGCTGTGCTGTGGCAGCGGCTGCAGGAGAGGGAAGCTTTGGCTGAGAGCAGAGAAAGGGATCCCGGAACCGTGGGATGGTTTGGGCCAGAAGTGACCTCAGACCATCTCATCCCACCCCTGCCATGGGCAGGACACCTTCCACTATCCCAGCTGGCTCCAAGCCCTGTCCAGCCTGGCCTTGAGCAGTTCCAGGGCTGGGGCAGCCACAGCTGCTCTGGGCACCCTGTGCCAGGGCCATCCTTTAGTGCGCCTGTGACTCTCCAGCCACCGTGAGGAGCAGCTGGGCCGTGGGGAAGGGATGAACGGCGAGTAGAGGGTGGGATGGATGCCTGAGGGTCTGGAGATCCCACAGGAGGCAGGTGGGATGTAAATATCTTCCTGGAGTGCAGAGTGCAGGAGGAGGAAGAGATCAGCTGGAGGAGATGCGTGGAGGAAGGGTCTGCAGGCTCTCCCGAGCCCCAGGGACTCTGCGTGCCGGGATACGTCGTTCCAGTCACACCGAATGGCATGCTGAGGTTTTCCAGGCAATGGCCAGCAAACTGGGGACAAGAGGGAAGTCCCCTGGAGCACCCCACTGGTGGCATGGGGAGAAGGGGAGCGACCTGGGCAGGAGGGAGTTGTGGCTGATGAACCTTAGAGGTGTCTGGGCTTCCCTGGAGTCGCTCGGAGACTTTTGGAGCGTGCGCCGCACATCCCCGTGAGAGGATTCTGTGCTGAGCGCCAGCCCCCAGAGAAGGTTGAGGGGCACAGCTCGCAGTGGAGCTGAGCTCTGTAATGAAACCCGGTGCTACACGTGCCTCGTGCACCTTGCTGAACCCAGCACCCTCCTGCCTGCGGAACCGAGCCTGGGGCGCCCGGGTCCTTGCTGAATCACAAGGGCCGTGGTCTTGTCTCCCTGTTCACAGGACACTTGCTAAATTCTAATGCTTCTGTGCATTTTAAAAACCTTCCTGCCGGCAGAGAGCTGAAATCCTCTGGGATGGGAGTTTCTGTAAGGCACTGGAGCAGCTCAGGCTGAGGCTGTGATCAGCACTCCATGCGCCAGGCAGGACCCTGTGGGTGCTGGGCACGGGGGCTGGGGGGCTCTGTATGGGCATGCAGCCCATGGTCAGCCATGGCCCACCTTGCCTGAGGGGTTCTTGGGAGTGACCCCTCTGCCTGGAGTGCTCTGCAGGCTGCTACCAGCCTGATGGGCTTGGAATGCTCCAAAGTCCACTTGAAAATCCTAGGACGGGATAGAAACGTAGAATATCCGGAATTGCAAGGGACCCACCGAAGTCCAGCTCGTGGCGCTGCACAGGGCAGCCCTGAGAAATCATCCCAGTAAAGTGCCAAAGCCATCTCTGAGAAATGGGTTTGCTGGCACGTTCAGGTTCTCCCACCAGCCCCAGTTTTTGTCCTTTTATACCTCTATTTAAATGTCATCTAGCGGAGAGAAGCCGCTGCCGGCTCCTGTCCTGAGCCCCGGGCGTCCCCTGGGAGCGGAGCCTGCCCGGGCAGTAATTGCTACAGCAAAGCCAAGTGATGTGAGAGCTGTACGGGTCAAACCTCTTCCCAAACCGCATGTTTGTGTGAGCCTGAGCCACCTGCCCCTGGGGCCTGCGCCGGGCTGGGAGGGAGAGGAGCTGCAGCACAGCTGAAGTCACCACATCTTGTGCCACCGGGAGGGGTGGCCTGTGCCCGGCCGGCTCATCCCAGACGGGGCTGGGGGCTCGTGGACAGGGGGTGTGGGTGGTGTGGGTGTGCATCTTCCTCCCCCTCCTCCCCGTGCACCCGCGCACATCCCCAGATGCAGAAACAATCACGGTCATTATTCCTGCCATGGTGACAGTGACAGTGGCAGAGATGCCAGCTTCCTCACACAGACGGCTTTATTTCATCTGCTCTGTTTTTCAAAGCCTCTTTCATTTTGTATGAGGAGACAGATGTGAAGGGCTGCAGGCTGATAAATTCTGCTGTCTTATGAAAAGAGAGGGTGGGTTTTTGTTGTGGTTGCTGCTCTTCCTCCCTCCCTCCCTCCCCAGCCCCCTCTCAGCCGCCTCTTGCTGTCGAGGGTGCTCCCTGCTCCGGGCACAAGACGCTGGCTGGTGGTCACCTCTCTGAGGCAGGCAGGGCTGAGTGAGTCCCCTGGGTGGGCTTCCCAGGGCCAGTTTTTGGGGGGAAGAACCTGTGCTTGTGGTGACGGCCACCTGGTTGGAAGAAAATGAGCCCCTGGTTGGAAGGAAAGGAGCCCAGTGCTGCAGATGCCTCCCAAAACATCCCTCTCGTCGGGTGGGGAGGAGCTGATCCCGGCCGTGGAGCCAGGGCTAAGCCTTCCCAGGGGGTACAACCCAAATCCTCGTCCTTCGTGTGACGGCACCGGGCTTGTGGGGGCAGGGGCGGGCTGCTGTGCTCTGTGCCAGTGAGGAGCGGCTGTGGGATGGGGAGGAAGCAGCCAACACCCCTTTGTGGGGCTGTTGGAAGTCTCTGCTCTGTGCCTTTGCCTTTGCCTTCCTTCTTGGAGCAGTGTGGCTCCAGTGGCCGGTGGCATCTGCCCCGCGTGGTGCCAGGGGTCCCGGTGCAGCCCCCCTTCCTCCCCTCCTGCTCTGCTGACGATGGTTCAAGTTTAAAAATAAATTGCTCCATCTTTAATTGCGGTTTAAATAACTGCTTCATTTTTATTTAAATGTGGCTCTGCAAGGCTTGGAGAACAATTAGGAGAAAATACAGGGCATTGCTCTGGTGCATGTGTTCAAGCATATAATTAATTTTTTTTATTATACTGATGTTTGCCGAATCTGGAAAAAGATCTTATTGTTCCTCTTGATTCAGTCACGCAGAGGATCTACAAATACACCAGCCATTTCAGGACTCCATTTCATAAGCCGTGGAGCCCTGGTGCTGACACGCTCAGGGAAGGCTCCTCGGCTCCCTGCCCTTTGCTGTGGCACGGATACACCACAGACCGTGGGGTCTGCAGCCCCAAAGAGGGGTGGGCTGCTCTGGGTCTGGCGTCCGCAGGGCTTCCCCAGTGCCAGGCAGGTGGGCACAGCCCGGGCTGGGGCTGCTGGATGTGCCCTCAGCCCCTTCTGAAGGATTTTGGTGCTGCTTCGGAGCCCAGAGCCCGCCCTGGGGGCTCGCTGGGGTGCGGGTTTGTGCTTTTTGTTAATGAGCGGTGTTAAAAGGCCAATCCATGGCTGGGGGATGTGGGGTGAAACCTCTGCAAGGCTCGGCGTGACCCAGGGAGCTCTGCGAAGCGAGCTGGCCATTCAGGACTGTAAATCTCATTCAGAGTCGATAGGGATTAGGTTCCTAAGTGCCCGACATTGCTAAAGTGCTTCTCAAAGTGCGGCTCGTTGAGGGCCCGGAGGAAGCTGCATGTGGCCTGGCGGGCTCTAAGCTTATCAGTCAAAGGTGCTTTGCTTGGTGACAGAAGCCACTTGTGGTAAACAAGCTGCTGGCCCTTTGGACCCCTGACAATCTTTTAACCATTTATTAAAGCAGCTATGAGCTCTTCTTGGAAATGAAATCTTAATAGCGAGCGTGGCAGAGATTTTTCACAGATGGCAGCACTGCCAAAAGCAGGCATTCAAGAAAACATTCATCAAAAACATTCATTTCTTTCAAAAAGAAATTGACGTTTATAGCGTAGACAAATTTGGGACTCATTTGCTTTGCCTTTCAGTTTCGGGATTTTTAGAGGTCACGTTTCTCTGCACCTTCGAGGGTTAGAAACTGGTGTTATTTTTAACTGGAAACTGAGATTCTCGTGTAACGTGTCAGCAGGAAATGGGGCACGTGGAGAGGCTGGGTATGGCAGGACCTGTGCAGGGCTGGGGGATTGGCAGGGGATCACAGAATTGTGGAATATTCTGCTTTGGAAGGGACCCACAAGGACCATCAAAGTCCTGGTCCTGCGCAGACATCCCATCAATCCCACCCTGTGCCTGGGGCGGTGTCCAAACGCTCCTGGAGCTCTGGCAGCCTTGGGGCCGTGACCACCCTCCCCGGCTGTGCTCCAGGGGCTCCAGGCTCCGCCCTGGCTCCTGGTCTCTGTTTTTTTTGCATGCAGAGCCTCCCCAGGGTGGGATGGTGCCCGGCTGGCTCTCCCGGTGATGGGGAGGATGGCAGGGCCCAGTGGGAGCTGTGTTCCCTGGCATGGCCAGGCAGGGAGCTTCCGCATGCCCTGGGGAGCATCCCTGGACCCCACCCCGCCCTCACCCTCCGGCGAGGCCGGGAAGGACGGGTGTGCCCTCCCTCCTTAAAAAGCCAGAAATTCCCTTAAGAGGGAGCAATTCATTCGCAGCTCATCTCCATTTCATCTGAAGGCTGCACCACGCTGGGTTTCAGCCTTGTTATGTTTTCTCTTGAGCAATACCTTTTATTTCTGCAGTGTTTAATATTCCTTTCCAGAGCCTCCGTTGCCTGTTCTGGGTCTTTCCACTGAAAGCAGCTTTAAAACTATAATTTTTCGTGGCTGAGCGTGTCACAACCAGCTGGGTCCTCTTCGCTTGAGTGCTGTCGCCCCTCCCCATCCTCCCCGTGCCCGCTCTTCCCTCCGTGCCAGGCATCCCTAGTGAGGGGTACCCTTCACAGGCAGACTCAGCTTGAGGAGAAGTGGTTTCTCTTGCCCAAGCCAGCCTGGTGCTTGGAGCTTGGCACTGTGGAGGGCTGTAAATGCTGTCACGGGGCTGGGGAAGCAAATGGTGGTGCAGGCACAGAGATCATCCCTGTGCTGGTCAAGGGGAAGCTTGGGATGTGTCCCTGAGGAGTAAGGGGAAGGACAGGTCTGTGTTTCCCCATCCCTGGGGAGTTTTGGTGGTGGCTGAGATGAAAATTCCCTGCTGGTCGTGGCTTTGCGTTCACCAGACCCCACTTCAGCCCCCGACTTACTGCTCGTAGCTGCTTCTCCCCACAAGCCAGGTCTCCTTCGCACCGGGGAGCAGCAGCGTGCTGCAGGCAGCAGGAGCTGGGGCGGGCGCTGGAGCTGCCCCTCGCGTGTCCTTTCAGGTCCCTGTGACTCGCAGCCCGCGTGCTGTGCGGGCAGCCTGGCCCCGTGAGCTCGGGGTGCCGGGGCCTGGCGCTGCAGCCCCGTTTGGCGCTGCGGTTTCACAGCCGCTCCTCCCGAGCGCGGAGGAGCGCTGATGTTTCTACAGCTTGTTTCACACTCGTACGGATCCCGGGAGCAAAGCTGTGCCACAGCGCGAGCGCTCGCAAGCAGCAGGCCTTGGGGAGCACCCCTTGGGCGAGGGCTGGCGATCGGTGCCCGGCTGTGGGTGCCTGGGTGGGTTTTCCCCCTGCCAGGTGGGGTTCAAGCCACACAGCTCCTCCCAGGGAGGTGATTGCTGCCTTCCCCAGGTGAACTCTCTCTGCACCTTGGACTGCTTCCATGTACTTAGCACTGCTCCCTGCACTCGCTGTTGTATAATCGATCCGACATCCTGGCACGTCCCGGTGTTTAAACAGGAGCTATGGCTATTGCAGACAGTGGATGTACAACATGCGCCCGGCGGTGTCAAGAATTAACTTCATAATCATCTCCGTGATCTTTCTTGGCAGAGCTCTGCCATAACCTGTCGTGTCTTATCTGGGGATTGCCTGTGAGTTATAGTTAACTCCGGCCTGGCTCTCCGGGTGAGCCAGGTTTTGGCTCTTCCGGTGCTCTGGGTGCCGAGGGCTCCGGCTCCAGTTTGCAGCTGCATAACCACTGCTGGAAATCTGGTGGGGGATCTCCTGCCTGAGGTTGGGGAAGGGAAGGCTATGGACCACATCCCTGTGTGCCCCTGCTGAGCATCATTTCTGCACCTCAGCTCTGCGGATCTGATGGTCTCATTTCCCGAAGCTGTTAAAAACACACGTGTTTCTCTTTCCTGCAGAGTTCTTTGGAGATTACATTTTTGTACTAGTCGAGCAGATTGAACCAAATGCCCATCTTGCAATGCCAGGTCCTATGAAATGGGAATGGCTGAGTTCCTTCTTTATTTATCCATATATACACAATGCCCGAAACGAGCTAAAAATGATGAATTGTGGCTAAAGCTGCTGCGTGATGGAGATAAGACCATAATTATTTGTTTGGGCAGCTTAAATCAACACCAAAAGCCTGATGGAAAACAAAGTCGTAATTTAAATCTCTTTGTTTGGGTCTCGTGGGCTGTGTGACCAAGCGTGAACTTCCAGCAGGGGCTGTATGAGTTTTGCATCGGCGCGTGGTTAAAGCAGGTCATTGTGGTGTCACGCTTCACGTGCCGCCCTGCGAGCGTGCCAGGGCCTGTGCTGGGGGACAGACACACTCTGGGCTCCTTTCTGGCAGCGTTTGGCACCTCCGTGCTGCCTCAGTTTTAGCAGTTGGCTCTTATTAGAACTATTATTTGTGCTGCAGGTAGGAGCGCAGCACATCCTGCCCATTCCGGAGGGTGTCCGGATCTCCCTCAAAAGCCCAGCCTGCCCTGGCTTGTTAGGAGAGAAGATGGGTGGGTTGAGCTCCAGCTGCACCTGAACCCGCGGCAGAGGCTGTAAATTTTTGCGTTCATTATGCTTGTTTTGCCTGGGTTTAATTAACTGATCGATGAAAGCCTATCAAACCCTGACCTCCCCTGCAGCTGCCGTAAATCAGCTCTGGCCGTGCTGGAGTGGGATTTGTGCGTGGTCCCAGCTCCTGAGCTGTGCCGTCACATCCTCAGAGCTGGAATGGTCTGGGTGAGGGGCAGCACAGCCCACAGGGACACCTTCCACTATCCCAGGGTGCTCCAAGCCTGTCCAACCTGGCCTTGGAAACTTCCAGGGATGGGGCAGCCACAGCTTCTCTGGGCACCCTGTGCCAGGGCCTCACGCTCCTCACAGGGGAGGATTTCTGTCCATTTTGTTTTCCTGGTGACCCTGGAGACACACCATTTCCTTGGAAGGGAGATTTGGAAGCCCCAGTTCCGTTCTGCCCTGCCAAGTCTTGCCTCTCCAGCTTCCGCACACTTGTGTTTAGCTCGTTCTTTTTCGATCCTCTTTTCTTGGTTCAAACGCCCTCCCAGCGAGCTGAGCCAGCTGAGCAGAGATGTTACCAGTGCTCCAAGGGTTTTCTGTGTTGGTTTCCAGTTGGAAGTGGGAGGCAGTGGGACCCTGAGACGTATCCCTGTCATTAGACCCCTCCTCACCACCTCCCCTCTGCCAGGGCCACCTCAGCCTGTCCCTTGGGGCTTTCCTTCCATGGTAAATCCAGGGATTCAGCACCCACGCCCTGGGCCTTTCTCCTTTTTCAGAAATATTTTGCCAAAATCTGGAAAATTTGAACTATATTGTCTTTAGAACGATTTCCTTTTGATCCCAGCTTCCATTATAATAACTTTTCTTGAAGAAAAGAGTTGGAGAGAGAGACAGTGAGGGTCAGATCAGAAGGTCCGTGCTGGATCACTGAAGAGGAGGAAGAGCTTTTGCATCTTGCATTACCTCCGCGTATTTATATTTCAGTGTAAAGGGGAAAAAACGCACGTATTATTGAATGATGCACTTTTTTATCTTCTTTATGGCTTCTAATGCTATAGCTGGTTTTTTCAAACCACTAAAAGCATAAGCATTAAAGCAATTTTCCAGAGTAATATAGCAAAAGGTCTGCAGCAGCTCTGCAACATTTGATAATAGTTGCCATCTTCAGCTGAAGATAATGATGTTAACAAATGTAATGGGAGTAATGAGTGGAGATTCAAAAAAGCAGCTTTTGTTTAATTTTTTTGTAATGCAAATGAGTAGGGGAATAAAGAAGAAGAGCAGAAAATAATGAAAACTTCATTGGAAATGAGTCTTAATCCTTGCAACCAAGCGCTGGAGGGTAGGAGGGAAGGAGAGGGATAGAAGTTGTGGATCCTCTTTCCCTGGAAGTGTTGGATGGGGCTTGGAGCAACCTGGTCTATTGGAAGGTGTCCCTGCCCATGGCAGGAGGTGGAACTGGATGATTTTTAAGGCCCCTTCCAACCCAAACCAGTCTGTGAGTCTCTGGGGCTGGCTGGGCTCTGTGTCGGAGTGGAATAGGGTGAAATTTGCTGTCCTGGCAGGGCTGGCTCAGGTGAGCAGGAGGAGTCAGCCACATGCCAGGCTTTGCTCCTGTCCCACCTCTGGCACATGGATAGGGCTGCCCGGGGAGGTGGTGCAGTCCCCATCCCTGGAGGTGTCCAAGGAGGGGCTGGACGTGGCACTTAGTGGGTGACAAGGTGGGGATCGGGCACAGGATGATCTCAGAGGGCTTTTCCAGCCTCCCAGTGATCCTGGGACTCTGTGGCTCCCCAGCCCAGCTCCTCACAGCCGTGGGCCTGGGGCTGATGGTTTCTCCTGGCTCAGCTGCTTTCAAGCAAAGCGAAACTCCCTTCCTCTCGCTCCTGGGAGGCTGGAAACCCTCTGCTTTCTGCTCCTGCAGCACCTTCCACTTTAGAATGATGCCAGCTGAGTTCAACCTCATGACAGCCCAGCGACTCCCTCTCCCTCTCAGAAGAAGTGAATTTGCTTTATTTAGATTGACTCCCAGCCCAAGTGATAGGTATGAGGCTGGCAAATGAGCGTCCTTGTGATGAGGACTGGCACTTAATGCATGTGCAGAAGATTCAGGTCTGTCAGCTTGTGTCAGCTCGCCTTCTATGGCGTGTTTAATCTCCTCACCCTTGGCCAAGAAATGCATTAAGAGATCTGCAGTGAGTGGGAGCTCGGCAGGGGAGGGATGTTGCTGCCTGCCCCGCTCCTGGAGCGCCCGGGAGTGGTGGGATGAGGGCAGCGGGAGGAGCACCGGTCAAACCAGCCTGCAGGAGAGCTGTGGGCAGCTGGAAACTGGGGCGAATTGGAGGAAACGCCTCCTCTTCCTCCTCTCAGGGTGGTTTTAGGGATGTGGGTGGAGTGCCGGGCAGGCGGTGTTGCTTGGAGCAGGGCTGGCAGGGCAGGAGCAGGGGGTGACCCCCGTGCCTGCGTTCAGGCGAGGCCGCGGCGCTGGAGCCCGAGCTGGCCCGTGCTGCCAGCGAGCAGATGGTGGTCACGGCTGCGTGAATGTCCTTGGGCACGGGGAGCAGCGTCCCCGGCCCGGGGGGGATGGCGTCTGTCCCCTCTCCGCGCTGCAGCGGCTGCGTGGGCGCTGGGGCGGGACCCGCTCCCGCCGGCGTCGCTCCGGCTCCCGGGACAGCGCGGCTTGGTCGGATGGAGTTTTGGGCGGCTGCGGGGCTCCCCTCCTGCCCGGGGGCCCTTTGGCACGGTGCCCTCCCCAGCGTCGCCTCTCCCTGCGCTCTGAGCGGCAGCGTCGTCACTGGCCTCGCCGGGGTGGCACCGTGGTGTCGCCGGGAAGGGACACCGGGGATTTGCGTGTCACTCCCTGCCACGTGCCAGGTGTCTCTGGGGACCCTCGGTGGCAGCGCTGGCTGGGTCGCAGTGAGGATGGAGGGACGTGGCTTTGGGCTGAACCCATCTCGGGGGACAGGCCATGCTGTAAACCAAGAGACTTTCACACTTTCCTCATTTTCCTGGTTTTTGGTTGGTTTTGTGGGGTTTTTTTGGAAGGGTGAAGATGTGAGTTATCGCATCTGGCTTTGCAATTTACAGCTTTTAATTAATCTGAAATTTCAACATAGAGTTTTACAATAAGCAGAGGCATCTCTGCAAGCTGGGGAGGAACCTTAACGATGATCTGAGATGAATCTGCAGGATGAGATATCAGTGCAATAAACAGGGCTATATAAAACAGAATTGTGAAGTAAAAAATGCTGAGATATCAAGGCAATGATCTCCAAATGAGATTTCTTTTTGGAGCCCTTCCCTGTTTCAAGAGTGTTCCTTTCCTGTGGGCATTTGTTAGCTGTCCTTTGGTTGTTCCAGCCCCTACTGATGACCAGTGAGTCAGTGCAGCCTCAGCTGTCCGTGTGTGGCGGACACTCAGTCCATCACCAGAGCACCTTTAGGCCAAGGGTGGAGGGGCCTTTTGAGTCAGTATGGTCTGGCATGGCTGGGGTGAGGTGCTCCGGCCTGGAGAAGCATCCAGCTGGAGCATCCTTGGTGTTTTGGGCCAGGCAGGGTGTCCGTGTCCTGCGACACTTTGCTGTCCTTTCTTGGCACAAAGGGCCAGAACCGCTCTTCCTCTCCTGCCCTGCACGCAGGAGCTGTGCTGGGTCTGCACGGCCAGTGCCCGACACGTGGGCCTGGTGTCACCGGGTTGCTGGGCTTGCTTCTCTCCCAGTTTAACTTCCTGCAGCTTTCTGAGTGGTGCATTATCCCGTGTTTTCCTTCTCCAGCCACCTAAAGGCTGGAAAATTGCAATGATGAAGGGTAATGATACAGTGTGAGGAGCAGGCTTCCATTTGAAGTCTCTTAAAGTTGGATAAACACAAGCAGGAAGCGTTTGTTTACAAATATTTTCTTGTGAGCGAGTGAGGGAGAGAGCAAGCTCCTTTTGTCTGTGACAGACACGTCCTTTCATTCCCTGAGCCTTCCTCCCTGCTCCTTCAGCTGGGCTGAATCCCTCGGGAGCAGGACGGGATGTTCCCCAACCCCGGGGGTTTCTTATCCCACCCTGAACTGCAGACCCCAGACCCAATGCCGGCAGACCTCGCTGGTGGCAGTGAAGGCTCCTCCGTGTGTCCCTCCCCCTGACGGCTCCTCAGGAACGTGGGTCCTTGTGGCGTGAAAATCCCTTTGGAGATGCAGGCAAGGGGCAAGCCGGGAATTTGCTTTTAACATCAATATTCAGAAATAGTGCGTGTGAATAATTGATGGTCCTGCGAGCTGGGGCTTGTCTGTCTGTCACAGCAAAGCAGAGGTGACAGAGTGACAGCCTGGGGTGGGGGGAGACTCCCGTCCCTCCTGGGGCACCACCAGCGTGGCTGCACAGGGTGGGATTTGCCTGGGTCTTGGTGAAGGCTGCTGGGCTGCTCTGGCTGCTGTCGGTGTGAGGGGGACCCCAGCGTGGGGCAGGGGTCTGTCGGCTCATGGTCCCGGGCAGGGACAGGGCCGTCCTGTTCTCCAGCCTGGGCCACGGCACTTCCAGCAGCTCCTCCAGCTGCTCTCCAGGTCCTGCTGCGCTGCGGTGGCTGAGCCACCGATCTGAACATTTTAGGTGAAAAATAATCTGTCAGCAGGATTTGCCTGACCTTAAATTAGCTCTCACAAGAAGAGCTTAACCCTCATTGCTGGGTCAGTGTCTCCGCCCTCCCCAAGTCAACCTGGCTGTGTGCCGCTGTCTCCTGTCTGGTTTAATGTCTGCTTTTACCCTTTCTTTTGGGCATCCTTTGTCTTTAGCGTGATTCCACGGTTCTGTTCCGAGCAGGCAGAGCCTGCCATGTTTGCTGTGAACCACTGGCAATTAGACGAGAATTGCTGTCTCCCTAATGATGCCGTGCTGTGCAGCATCGCTGCGGTGCCTGCAGCAGCAGGGACAGCACGCCCGGGAAATTTGGGTGCTGCAGGAGCGGTGGTCCACGTGGTGGCCCTGGGATGGTCAGTGTGGTGTGGGGTAGCCCTGCTGGAGGCAGCCTGGGCCGTGCGAGGGCCGTGCTGCCGGTGCAGGTGGCTTTACCTGCCCCCCGAGCAGGTGGGACAGGCAGGTCGCTCCATGGGACTCAGCCTCCCGCCAGCCTTGGGCTGCAGTAAAGCCTCGCAGTTCCCCCTTCAAAGCCTCCAGCACTCGCTGCACGGAGCACGGGGGGAAGAACAGACCTCCCCCAGCCAAAACTGCAAAGGAAGGCGAGAGCCGGAGCCTTTATAGCCGGAACCCTGAGCGGGAGGGAGGAGCAGGGCTGAGCTCCCGCCGCTGCCTCTGAGCTGCTCTACAAAGCAGCTCCCAGCCTGGCGAGTGAGATACAGCGAGAGGTTCGCAAGTTGTGACCTCAGCAAATGTATTAGACGGGAGAAAAGAGCTTTTTTCCTTCCCCCTGTTCTGGTGTCAGCGTAGCCGTGGCTTTTAAACCACATTATACAGGCTTGTCATCCAAGATAAAATGTTATTAAGATAAAATGCTACACAGGGAGCAGTAGGGGACTTCCTACTGCCGTATTTCAGCGCTGCCGTAGGACCGAGCTCCGCCGCTGGCGCGGAGCCGTCGCCCGAAGCTGGGGCTGCCGGGGACGGAGCGGGACGGGGATGTGGAGTTCCCCCGTGTATTCCCAGGGTGGTGGGCACGGGGAGGTGCTCCCCAGAGTGTGCCACTGTGCCCGAGCATCGCCCTCTGTCCCCCGCGGGCAGCCTGGCGAGGCAGGGGAGGCGAAGGCATCAGGGCCGCGGCCTGCGTGGAGCTGACAGCGAGCATGTGGGCGGCCGAGGGGCCTTCCCGGGGCCGCTCCTTCACGGGTCAGGGCACTCACCGGCTGCCTCCCTCTCCTCCGGCCCCTCTGCCGTGTGTCCCTGCAGCCCCGCTCCCAAGGCCACCGTCTTTGTGTGCTGCTGCTGCTCCCCTCCCGCCCAGCACCCCACGGTCTCCGGCCACAGCCAGTGCACTCGCTGCTGCATGTCCCCACGCCGCTGCTGCGTGTCCCCACACCGCTGCCGTCCCTCCTTCCCCTGCTCAGGGCTGGCACAGCCTCTTTAGCCTCGCTGACAGCCCGTCGATAATATTAATGTACTCCAGCCTCTGTTAATGTCCGTGTGAAGTCTCCTCCTGCCCTTTGCCATCACTTTTCCATCACCAGACATTTGTGCAGCGTGGCTGTGACATTAATCTGCTGAGCCGTGCTGGCAGTGTCAGCGCCAGTGGCTCTGGAGCGCAGGTGCAGAGTTTTTGGGGAGCTTTCCTGGCCCATGTGGCAGTAACGGGGATGTTTAGGTGAATCCTTTAAAAGGACTCGAAAAGAGCGGTGGTGTGCGCCCCGCTCCTCGGCAGCTACAAAAGGAGAGGGCAGGAGCATCTCACCTGGGGCAGGGGTGTGATCTGCAGGCAGAGCACACACCAAAACATGGAGAGGGAAGAGCTGCTTGACCTTACACCGAGGCAGAACAGAGAGAGGGAAGAAAGGGGAGAGGAGCGAGCTGTAGCTACAAGGCTGGGTAATCCCTCAGTTGAGCCTGGCGAGTGCTGTAGCTGGAACATGAACTTGTCCTGGGCATGTTCAGCTTGTAAGAGGGATGAATGTAAAAGCAATGCTGTTAACTGCCTTATTAAAGGCTCGGGTCTGAGTCAATACGCGCGTGTCCCAGGTGGCTCAGGGCTGTAATTCCTAAAGCTTCACACTTCCCTGCCAGCACTTTGTGCTTGGAGGTTCTCCCCGTCGATTAAACCCTCCCGCCTCTTTGCCATCCTGGGTTTGCATCCCATGTGTGGGGAGAGGACTGACCTGGGGCTGGAGAGAGGCTGAGAAACCCCCCTGAGCTGCCAGCACTTCTGGCCCTTGCCCTGGGACTCGTCCCAGCCCCAGGTGCTGCTGGAGGTGGCAGTGGCGGGGTGCCCTGTGGTGTCACACCTGGTGAGACATCTCGAGGTCCCGCCCCCAGTGCCAGTGTCGTTTCCAGCGGCGCTCCCTCCTGCTCTGCCCGTGTGTGGATGGTGGCCACAAACAGGTGCCACAACCTCTGGTCATCGCACGGTTCCTGGCGCCGCCGGAGTGGGTGTGATTGAACGTGTAGGGCTGAACGTCTGAGCATCTGCCGTGCCTGCTCTGGTGAGCAAATGTTTGCAGGCAGAAGGAGACAGTCCCTGCTGGTACAGGTATTTTCCCACCCTCGGCAGCTCCTCTCTGCCTCCCTGAGTGCCAGCCTGAGCAGGGACCCACACAGGACCTGTGCTCGTGCTGCCAGGGAGGTCCCCAGATGAGCAGTCTCAGGACTGCCACATTCTGGGTGTTTTCTGTGCTTTTCTTCACTCTCCTGTCCTCTTCCACTCCATTCCTCCCCACACACTGGCACAGGCTGCCCAGAGAAGCTGTGGCTGCCGCATCCTGGGAATTGTTCCAGGCCGGGTTGGACAGGGCTTGGAGTAACCTGGGACAGTGGAAGGTGTCCCTGCCCGTGGCAGGGAGTGGAACTGGATGGAGTGACTCTTGATGCTGTGTGTGGATCTGCTCCACCTCTCTGAGCCCTGGGGACCCAACACTGGTGTCTGGAGGGGACAGATGAGCCTTGTCATGGGACACATTGCCCCATTAATACCTCTGGGCACTCACAACGCAGGCTCTCAGCACCAGACACGCTGTGCTCCTAAGTAATGGGATTTGGTTTTAACCCAGGGACATCCCTTAAAGCTAATGGAAACCTGTGTTGGTGAGATGCTTCCTTATCAGTGGGATCTGTGCTTGTCCTTGTGCCCGATTTACACGTGGGTGTCAAAGCCCCGCACCGCAGCACCCCCTGCACCGGTGCTTTGGGACTGGAGGCTGCTGGGGCAGCTGGGGCGGATGCAGCCTGATGGCTCTTAGGGCTGATTGCACACAGGCACAGCTGGTGCCAGGGAGCTGAACAATAAAGTAGCCACTCTGGGCTGATTGGGCTAATCCGTGCTGCAGACCAGGGCCTGCTTTCATTAGGTTTCCTCGATCAAATTAGATTGCCAGACGACAGATCCTATTAAAGCAGGGGAGACCTCCAGCATGGCGTGTCCTGCTGGTCCTGGGACGCTGGCCATCGCTGGCACCCGCAGGGGAGGAGGCTGCTGAGGATGCTGACGGTGCAGCTCCTGGGCACAGGGATGCCTTTGCCCTCGTCCTGGTAGTGCAGCGGGGACTGTCACTCAAGGGCACACGGCTCTGATCCTGCCTGGCACCGTGGCACAGCCCCGTGTCCTTCAGGGAGAGAACTGCCCTCTCTCGCAGGTGCATCGCTCCCCACATCCCTCATTTTCAGCACCCTCCCCGAGCCCGCACCGAGCTGGCTCCTGGCCTGTATTAATTTAATTTGGTGTTTAGCTCTGCTCCTCGCGGGCAGGGCAGGCCCAGCTGTGAGCTCTGGCACGAGGCTGGTGTGCTGCGTGCCCCGAATAGCAGATTACGCTGCCCTTCATCCGGCCACGCCTTTGGGGAGCCAGCGCTGGGGTCTGACCCAAGACACAAGTAATGGGATTTGGGCCTCCTTGGAATATAGCTCCTAGCAGAGGTGATTGATTGGCCTATTGATGACCTGCTATTGATTAGCCTTACTCTGAGACAGTCGGGCTCCGGGCTGCCCGTAACCCATCAGTAATTACTTCATCCTGCCGCGAAATCCGTGGCCACAAAAAGATGTTTGTGGGGCAGGGGGTGCAGCTGTTTGTCCTGACAAGAGCATGGCAGTGCCACCAGGCTTTGCCAAGAGCCTCTGGCGGCTCTTCCGGGTCTTTGAGGGTGGGTGGGTCAGGCTCGGTGTCTTAGGAAAGGGTTGGGCTCAATTGGGAAAATGTTGGTTGTGAGGGACCTCCTGTCCCTATGAACCAACTCTGAGTCACGGCCCCGCAAGTGTTGAGGGTCTGGGACTGGCTGGTTTGGGATGTGAACTTCTGGAACCTGATACCTTTGACTTTGAAACTAATTTCTTACCAGTGCTCAGGATGGGGTTTATTTTATGCAGCCAACATTTCTTCTCCTTGATTGAAGAAAGAGGCAGCGCTGGGGCGGGACGGAGTTCCCAGCAAGCATAATTAATAGCGATTTTGCTGCCCTGCTTATTGATTCACTGTGGAGTTACCTCTTCCAGGAGGATTTCCATGGAGTTAGCTCTTCCAGGAGAATTTCCATTGTTACCTTCCCCGGCACGCCGGGTAGTTCCGTGTAGGAATAAATGTTTCAGTTGCCCTATAAATAATGGAGCGAGTAAAGATGTTGTGTAAGCGGCGCTCTGGGTTTTGCCAGGAGGGACGTAGTTGTTGTGAGGGTTTTTTGTTTTGTTTTGCTGTGGGATTTTCTGTGCTTGTGCTTTACCTTTTTCTCTCCCCATTTTTTTTTTTTTTATCCCTGGAGTCCAACACAGAATGCTTCACAGGGGGGACCTGAGGGAAGGGAAGGAGATGAAACTCTTGAAATTAAGTGAATTCTTGTGGGGGTGCTGTACAGAGGTGCGAGACCACTGGTGATGCTGGGGAGCACCCAGTGAGGGCTGGAGCAGCTGGGCTCCCAGGGGAGGTGTGCCTGGACGCAGGGGATGGCCACGGATTCCGGGAATATCGGCTTTACTCTCTGGAAGTGTTAAAGCTGTAAAGCTGTGTTTTAATCATGGATTTGAGGAAGGAGAGGAGGCAGCAGGTCTGGAGCTTGTGAGCCCATGGCTTGTAGAAATCCAAGCTTCCAGGCTGATTCCCAAAACCTGGCACGCTGAGACCGCCACTCTCACAGTGCCCAGGTTTTGGCACCTCCAGGCTGGCACGGGCAGGAGGCCACACTGGGCACCGTGTGATTCTGGGTCTTTTTGTTCTGCTTTGACACAGCCCAAGAGCGTTAATGAGGGAGAGGGTGGCCTGCAGGGGTGATGTGCGTGCCCTGTTTGGGACGTGGAAGACAAAGGCATCCAAGCGCTGCGAGGTCGGTACCGGTGTGAACAGCAGCTGGTTTGCAGGAGTGCAGGGAAACTGGGGAGGGGGTCTTCACTTGCTGTGCCTGAGGAAAGCCAGCGAGCTCCACCTGAGGTTTTATCTCTAATTCACCTGCATCTTTATTTCTCCTGGTCTGGCAGCAGTGATGAACAGTCCCGGGTACCGCAGGAGGCTCACGCTGGCAGCCTGCGGTGCCAGCCCGGCTTCCAGGGGCTGAGCAGGGCTGGTTCTCTGCCCGTGGTGTCTGGGCTGCCCCATTCAGCACTTGGTGATGCTCTGAGCGGCATCCAGACATGGCAAAGTGCTGCTGGGCAGGAGCTGGCTGGAGGCAAAGGATGCTCAGGGCAGCTGGGGGAACCGCGGGTTTCAAAGGAAACCCGGCTGGACAAGAGGGGCTCCCAGCAGCTCCCGCTGCTCCTCCTCCTCTTCCCGGGGGCAGCAGGCTGTCCTCCCCTCTTCTGGGGGCCAGCGGCTTTGTGGACCACCCGGCAGCCCCACGTTCAGTGGGGGAGTGGATTAGGAAGGGGCTTTACTCCTCTGGTAGATGAATGCTTTTAAGCACTGGTGTGTTGTTGTGTGTCCTGCTGAGAAGAAGCCAAATGTTCCGACAGCTGGCCAGACCCCGGATCAGGGGGACTTGAGCTGTAGGTGTTGCAAACAAGGTCTTAATTGATTTATCTGGACACATGACTTTTAATTTTATGGTGGAGTTAAGAGCTTTGCCCCAAATCAGGGGGAAGGGGAGAGAAATTAGTTGATGCGGTGTCTCTGCATCCATAGGCTGAGATCTGGGTTTGTAGGGGCCTGTGTATGGCAGGGGTGCCCCAAATCCCCTGCTCATCTGGGGTTTCCACTCTGCCTCAGAGTGGGGCTGAGAAGCCTGAAAGGACCTGGGACAGCTGGTGGCACCTGGATGCCAAGGGCACGGAGATGGCAACGCTCCCTCCTTCCCTCCCTGATTCTGCTCCGAAGTGGTGGGAGAGGAGGGGGAGCACTGAGGGGACCTTCTCCTGTGAGTGGCAGAAACATGAATATTTCACAGCTCTCCGCGGGCCCGGCGGGAGCCGATGGATGTGGGGATATAATTTTGCTCGACAAGTGCCGCGACCCCGGGGGCTCCCGCTCCCTGCTGCCCTTCCTGAAATGCCAGGGGAGGGGGAGCTGTGTCACCTGGGCATCCCCCGGCAGCGTGCCGGGCTTTTCCCAGTGCCCGCGCTGGGCTTTTCCAGGTGCACAGCGAAGGGGCTGCACGCTGGGGATGCTCAGGATGTCTGAGGGTTCTCGCGTGGTGCAGGGAAGGAGTTTGGAAGGAGAACCGCAGGGAGCTCTGCAGGAAAGTGTTTTTTCCGTGTTTTCTGGTGCTTAGTTTGGATGCAGCTCTCTCGGAGGCCGTCCCGGGAGGCCCGGGGGCTGTGGCACCTCCGTCGGTCCTTGTGCCGTGCCCCGCCCGGGCGCAGGGCTCCGGCCCCGCTGTCGCGTCGGGTGCCGCGGTGGCACGGCGGGCACGGGGCGGGCTGGGGGGCTCGTCAGGCGGAGACGGCCACGGCCCCGACTTGGGTCTGGCGTCCATCACTTCCTGTAGGAAATCACTTCACTTACCCAGATGTGAGCGTACAGCCGCGCTGCCCGCGGGCTGCCCCGCTCTCCCCCGCCAAGCCCCGGCCTCTTACGCAAATCGCTTTTCACGCTTCCTTAATTGAAACTGTCAGATGGGCTTTACCTTTTTTTTTTTTTTTGTGGTGATACAGACGTATTAATTCCACTATGGATATCCCGGCAGCTAGGAGAGATCAATAAAATGAGGTTGCATCTGTGACATATATATTACAGGAGCGGCACCAGCAATACTTCATCGGGAAAGCCGAGCCAAGCGCACGTGTGCAGAGCCCTGGAGAGCACGTTTGGCCGTGCAGGAGGCAGAGTTACCGCCTGGCTGGAGTGGCACTGGTTTTCCGTGCCCTCTTGCCACCCACCTGGCGTGGGAAGGGGGTGGGGAGCAGCTCCCAAGCCCTCACTTTGCTCGTGTCTCTGAGCGTCTCTTGTCCAGGGTCAGAGTGTGGGTTATTTTTTGGCGTGTTCTGAGTTCGTGTCAGTCCGGACCTGTGGGCACAGGGTGCCCTGGCACTGTGTCTTGGTGCTGGTGGCACCAGCTCCTGCCGCCTCCCGCCCCCCACTCACCTCCCTCCAGAAATCCCCACGGCGGGGATTTGCGCTTTGATTATTTTCAAATACTGGTTTGTGTAAAATTTGATTTGAGGAAACATTTTTCTCCCACATGCTGTAGGATTGAGGGCGTGTAATCCCTCCTAAATCACCCGGACGAGGTTTGTATTGCAATGCCAGTATCAGAGCTAACAAAAGGGGATTAGACGGGAAAATTCTGCGTGAAAACCTGCCGCTCTTTGAGGGCTTTTAGTACAAAGAAGATAAGATAGGTAGAGCAGAGCCATTTTTAACCCAGATTTTAATGCACTCAGTGCCTCTCCTTCCAAGGCAAAGGAGAGGCGAGACGGCATTCCTTTTAACCCTTTCCCTTTGGCTCGAAGGGGCAGCTGATGCATCCTTGCAGGCGCAGCGGTGCAGGGCAAGTGCTCCGAGAGGTGCTGGGCAGGAAAAGCTGCCAGGGAATGCCCAGGGCAGGGTTTCATTCCCTTTCCAAGCAGATGGTGGGGAAGTGTGGAGCTCCATGGAGCCCCCAGAGCTGGGCTGCACCGATGGCTGCGTGTTGAGCAGCAAATCCTCGCTGTGCCGCTCAGCTGGGGCGCGAAACACGTTCCCATCTCACCTGCCCGGAGCCAGGCACGGTGTCTGTCTGTCCCGGGGATTGCTGTCCCCTCGGGAATGGCTCTGTCCCTCCGGGGGTGGATAACTGTCCTGTCTGGGCCGTGTCACGCTGCCTGTCACATCGGCGTCAGTCAGGAGGCGGCATCGTAACGGAGACAGCTGTCAACCTTCGCGGGCAGCCATCCGCCCGCCAGTGTCTTCCAGGAGCTCAGCGAGTGCCAAGGCGCATCAGGCCAGGGGAAGAGATGCTCCAGGGGGAGATGAAAGGATCCCTTCAGTGGAATTCATGTGGAATAAGCTTTCCACGGGAGATATTTCCCGCTAATCCTCCTTAGCGCTCAGCTGATGCCTTGAAGCATCAGGGGTTTATGTGCCTTTTAAAAATTCATTCCCTCTGCTCTAACAGCAGGTGTGTGTGTGTTATCAGCTGCCCTGCCCAGGCCCCTCGGATGCAGGGCTGCACCCTCAGACCTGCTCAGTGTCCTGTCACAGCGAGTTCCGCGTGTCACCTGAGCCAGGTGAAGGCAGCCGCCCTCTGTGCTGGCTCCCCTGGCAAGGTGGTGGGTGTCGGGTCACTACAGCCACAGGGTCGTGATGGTGAATTTATGGAGGGGGCAAATGGAAAGGCATTGTGGGCACCGAGCAGCCGGTGGGATGGGAAAACACCCGGACTGCTGCCTTAGCCCCCATCCATCTGCCCCTGCTAATTGCAGCTGGACTTATGATATTCCACTTATCTGGTCAGGGGATCCATGTTAGTTATTACAATTGATTATCACTAAAACCCGTCTGATACCCAGATTTACAGCGTGGCTGGAGAGCCAGGCGGCCTCCAGCGCTGAGCAGCCAGGATCTGGCACACTCCTCCAGCCAGAGCTGTCTCTCCACAGGTGTTTGGCCAAGGAGAAGCTGCTTTTCCCTTGTCACTCCTTGGCTCCCGGGAGAGCAGATCCCGCAGCTCCCGCACTGTGCAGTGTTTCACTGCCGTGGTTTGCGGTCCTGGGCAGGGTGAGGATGATGAAGCTGCGAAAGCTGCTGGTGCCGGGTTGTTTTTATCGTGCTGTCGGTGTGTGGGAGGTGGTGGCTGCCCCTGCACCGAGCCCTGTGGTGCAGTGAGGTCCCGCAGATGTTCTGCTCCCAGGCTGGGTTTGGTAACGAGCGCTGCGCTGGGAGAACCATCATCAATCTGCTGCACATTAATCACCAGCAGGTCAGGCTCTTGGAGGGGACTTTTCCAAATGACTGAACAGAGTTTTTCTGCTGCCGATGAGGCTGTGCCCTCCTTGGCTGCTGGAAAGTCCCAATGGCTCTGGGAGATGTGTGGCCTTGTGCACCTCTCCTGCATCCAGCACGTGGCTGGAGCTGCAGGAAGGGCGCGTGATCCTGCTGGGATCCTCCTGTCGTGGCCGAGGAGCGTCAGTGAGGGCCCGTTTGAGGCTGAGAGGAGGTTCTGCAGCACACCCAGAGCTCTCGTGGGCCCTGTGGTGGGGTGGGAGGCAGAGAGGAGCCCCTGCGCCTCCTCAGCTTCACAACAGCTCCGTGGCTGCATGATAAACAACATGACAAAGTGTTGAAATCCTGAAGGCGGGGCTGGCAGGGGAAGGAGAGGGAGGTCATAATTGCACGGGAAAATAATGAACTGCGCTCTTCTTGGAATATGCAGTGGCCTAACAAGAATCAGAAAATTAATTATCTTCTGTAATTAGTGTAATGACCTACACTATTAGAGGTTATTTACAGCAGGAATAAAACTTCCCCCTGTAAATGTCAGGCCGTGCTGTTGGAATACAAAGGCTGGAGCAAACCTGCGCTGGGTGCAGCGAGGGTCTGGAGGCAGGGCAGGGTGCTGGCCACCTCTGCTCAGCCAGCCCCTGACCCTCACAGGACCCACCTGCACCTGGCACGGGACCTGCTGGCAGTGTCCCTTCATGCCTGGCGCTGGTTCTGTCATCCCCCTTGCTTTGTGTCACCTGGGCTTGGCTGCTGGCTCTGCTGCTTCCTGGGGACTCGCCCCTCAGCTGCATCGGAGCCTGTCTCAGGTGGGCTCTCCCACCCTGGGCTCCTGAGCTGCCAGTCCTGCTCATCTCCCTCTGGAGTGCTGCCCGTGTCCAGATCTTTGCTATTTCCCTTCCTGAGCACATTCTGCCTCCCACAGAATCCCTCCCTGCGCCGGCTCTGGAGAGCCCCTGTCCCTCCCGGAGGCAGGCGCCAGCTGCGTGTGCACGGCTCAAAATGGAGACGTTAGCCAGCTATTGTTCCTCAGCCCGCAGCCTTGGTGGCTCTGAAACTGTCCCTTTTGGTGGCCGGGGTGTGTGAAATGGCTCCGTTTGCAGCGTGGGGCACGGGGAGGGTGCGTGCTCTCCTCGGCGGGGCTTTCCCTTCTGCAGCGCGGCGTTTGGGGTCGGTTTTCAGAGGTGCCAAGCTCTGCTCATCCTTTCTCTCGCCTGGCCACCTTCCTGCTGTCTCTCCCGCCATCCAGGCTCCTGATCCAGTGGGGATGGGTCCCACGGGGAGGGCAGCGTGACCGGGGTGCTGCGGGTGCCGTCTGGCAGGGAGCAGATGGGCGCTGGTGGCGAGCCCTCGGCGGCAGTGAGGAAGGGCAGGATGGGGAAACGTTGTCGGCGTGGCGAGGGCAACCTGAGAATTGCCTGACATTTTAGCGCCGAGGATCATGACTCCTGCATTATTAAAGGCACGGTGATAAAATGCCTTACCTGTCACTGAGAACCGACATCAATAATTTAGTTTGGCACCTGGTGATTAAAATGAAATAAGCACTGGTCCAACTCCCTTCCCGGAGCGGCGCCGGTGCTGCGGTGGCCGTGGCTGCGCTGAAAGCCGAGGGGATGCTTGCCCTGGGTCCTGGTCCTCACCACCCAGAGGCTGCTGGGCAGTGTTACCCGTGCCCAGCGTGTCCAGGCATCCATGTGGTGCCCAAGCTTTGAATGAGGATGGGGACAGGGCTGCTGCTGCAACGTCTGATGTAAGCTCATTGTATAAACAGAACAGAGTGGGGCTCTTGAAACTTGAGAGTGTATTCCTTCCAACAGACCCTTAATGTAATTTGAATGTACAATTGAGGGTTTTTATAGCTTAATATTCCAGTGTTTGTGGTGCATCCTGGAATTTAAGTGTCTTAAACGTAATTATTGTTAATTGCTCGCACGATTCTATAAACTCATCCAATTAAAAAAAAGTTATTAACTTTATAAAATATCGCAGGCATCCCACAGTGCAATATATTTGCAGGAAATAACGGCTGCAGCAGGCAGAGATGAGATTCAGCGAGGTAAATCGGTGACACCTTGTATCCCCCCTCTGCTGGAAGCCCTTTGGGAATGTGTTGTCTCCTTGGCTGGTGTTGGTGCAGGGATGTGAGGACAAGGCCGAGGCCAGCAGGACACCCCAGGAGCTCTGGGGTTGGAAAGGGAATTCAGTCTCTTTGCTGTAGGACCGAGCAGAACTTCACTCCCTGTTCGTGCTGAAACCACCCCACGGAGCGCCTGGGGATGTTTGGGGTCTTTGAGCAGGGCACAAAGGGAGCAGCAGCCTCTGGGGAGGGTGAGTGGGGCTGGGAGGCTCTCGGTGGAGCGGAAATTCCTCTCTCCTGGCCTGGTCCCCAAGCTCCCGCTCCCCGAGCCAGGACCAGTTGTGGCCGGCCAGGGATGATGATTTTCATCTCAGTCTAGTGCCAGAATTTATAACCAGGGATTTATTGTCCCCTGATTGCTCTGTGCTGCCATTTAACTCATGCCCTGGAAGAGTTATTTAACACAGAGTGAGTGGAGTTGTGCTAGCGGCGCCTTGTGCACATACATCTTCTCCAGCCTCCTCTTCCTGTTTTCCTCGTGGGATTAAAATCCTGGGCGCCCGTTCGTGTGGGTACAAGCTCAGTCTGGCTCAGCAGGATTTAGCTGGAGCTGCCTGGCTTTGGAAGGATTGACCAGTTCCCTTCCTGGGTGCCTCCTGCGTCTCCCATGGGCTCTGCCCAGAATATCGCTGGGGTGGGAGCTGGTGGAATCCTCCCAGGGAAGGGAAAAGCCAAAGGTGTGTATTGGGCAGGATCCACCTGAGCCCAGTGTCTTTTTCCCTTTCCATCTCACTGCTTTTCCAGTAGAGAAACAAACAGTCTGTGGGCAGGGGAGGTTTGAAGAGAGGAAACTTTCTCTCAGATGGAGACAAAATTGAATTCAGTGCGTGACTGAAATGAGAAGTTTCCACAAAAGCTTCATTTTGGCAAAGAAGTATTTCCTATGGGATTGCTTCTATACAAAAGCCTTGGTGAGGAGCTATTACAGCTGGTCAAATGCTTTCTCTGAGAGCTGTTCGTGGTACTTGCCTTCCCCATCTCGGTTTGCATCCCTTGCTGGAGTCGCTGTCCGCCGTGCAGGGGTCCCAGCCCTGGGGCAGGAGCAGCAGCCACCATCCAGGACAGCTCCAGCTGCCACGTGAGGATCAGTGGCAATTAATCCATCCTCTAAACAGCAGGGTTTGCAGGTAGATTTTCCATCTGAAGTAGCTGCTGATCTAGTGGCTTCTGGGACAGTGACGGGCTGACGGAGAGCACGCATGAAGCAGCATTTGTCAAATTAATGAGGCATTATAAATTATATCCACAATTTTCTCTTCCATTTCCCGCCGCCCCCTCTTGTCGCTGGCAGGGAGAGGGGACCTTGAGGAGCCGCTCCCAAGGTCTGTGGGGGTCAGGGCTTTCTGGCAGAGCACCCACCTGGGTCTGGGATGCAGGGTCGGCCCACTTGGCTGGATCCAAGGAGGAGAAAAATGCCAGCAGTTCTTCGTTTCCACGAGGAAACTCGATGTAACTGGTATTGATCTCTCTATTACCTCTGTGAAGGGCAGCTTCATTCTTCAAGCAAAACAACCTTTGTATCTGAAATATAGAAATTGATTTTGAGCAGGGGGTGCTGGCACTGGCGGAAGGGGTTGGCCAGAGGCGGGGAGGATGAGGATGAGGAGCAGAATGAGGAGAGAGTCCCTCCACAGTCAGGAGACACGTCAGGCTTGTCTGATCCTGTTACCTTGATCCAGCGTGGAAATGAAGGGGTTTGAAAGTCAGCGAATAAACTTTGCTGAAGGTGCTGGAAACAGAGCAGGGAGGTGAGGAGCTGGCAGGAAAGGAGACGGGTTTGGGAAGAGCCTCATCCCTGGCAAGGAGGGAGGAAGTGTCTCCTGGCCGATAGCTCCGGTAGTGGTGTCGTGTTCTGGGATGGACTGGGGGCAGTCTGGGAGCATCCAGGGCACTGTGGGGAGAGCACCCGCACCAGCTCCACCAAACGCTTGGAACCCAACGAGGCACGGCTTCGTTTTAGGGTTGTTACAGTCCTGCTTAATTGGCTCTCGGGCTCCCTGTGCAAGGCGTCCAGTGCATCTTAATGAGGGATTCTCAAAGACTGGCTTTTTTTCCCTGGGACTAGAACGCGGTGGTGTTTAATATTCATGTGTAGCTCTGCTCATTTGAAAGGTAACAAGGGAGTTGGATTCCCTGCTGGCAATGAATCGTAATGGGATCTGGGCTCCTAAATCACCTGCGCATCGCGGAGCTGCCTCCTCCCGGAGTGGGCTGGGCTGGGGGCGGAGAGGTCTCCTCCGGTGAGGCAGCACGGGGCTCAGCACGGACAGGGGCGATTCCAGGCCAGCGCCGGCACCGGGAAATGCTTTTCCACAGCACTTGTGGTGGGGATCTGGAGTGTCTCGCCACAAGCAGTCACGGAGGTCGAGTTGTTAGCCAAAAGCAATTGGATGTTGACATGACAGGGAGACGCTGCGGAGCGAGAACAGCTCCTGACAGACGTTCTGACAGAGCTGTTAAAGCCTTGGCTACAGGCAGGGCTTGAGCTGATCTTTGACCATTCGGGCTGGTCCACGTCTGCCAAGGCTGGGATTTTTTGTGCTTTTGTGCCTGGTGTCGGGTGCTGGATCGGGAGAGGCGGGAGGTGTTGAGAGGTTGGGTGCTGGCACCGTCCAGAACACAGATGGCCACAAATATCAGTGTACGTGGGGGGGCCTGGAGTGTTTGCTGATGAAGGGGCTGGGGGCTGGAGCTGCCTGGCAGTGTCTCCCACTGTCCCTCAGGCCTCTCCAGGGTGTCAGCCCTTCTATCCCTGTTCCCCGGCAGCCCTTTCTTCGGCAAAGGAGGGCACTGCCCCCTCCCCGCACAGTGCAGCAGCGTGGCCTTGGAGAGGAAGCGTTTGTGATCCCTGCTTGTTGGGAAGAGACAGGAAATAGCCATGGGGAGCAGAGCTTTCAAGGGGTTTTGCTTTCCATCTGCTCCCCTGCCTTGACTGCCACCTCCATCTCTCGCTGCTTGGGGACAGCAGGGGGAGGCTGTGCTGGGCATGTGTCAGGGAGGACCCCTGGGCATCTCCTGCTTGGCCAGAGTGTGTTGTACAGCAAAATGGTGGCTCCTGGAGCCTTTTTGGGGGATAGTCGTGCTGAGCAGATTGCAGCCATGCAGAGGGGACCGCACCAATGTCACCTGCGTGCCCTGGCGCTGGGGGAACCCCTCGCTTTCCGCCTGGCTGGCATCATCCCTGGACAAACCTTTGGAGCTCTGCTTGCAGTACCCGTGCCTGGCTTGTCGGAGAAGCACTCCTGTTTGTGGAAACGGTGCTTTCCCCGTGCTAGTCTTCCTCCCTCCCTCCCTCCTGCTTTTCCTCATTGTCATTTTAGCCTAGATTAAAGAAAATAGGGTGCAGCGCTGTGCGCATGTTCCGAGCGGTGTCTTTTCACAGCACTGTACTGATGCCAAGCAATAATGACAGGTTCAAGCTTTTCTGCATCACAAATGAACTGCATGCAAATGGCTAGTCCTGAATGGAGAATAATTGTCAGCACGGAGAGTCCTGCCTCCGCCGAGCCAGCTCCACCTTGCTTCCGAGGGGAGAAGGCTTCAAACAGTTAACGGGGATGGAGACGTGGAAATAGCGGGGAGCTGCCGTTTCCACTCTGCTAGAGCCTAACCTGTTAGTGCAGAGCTGTGTGAAGAATGTCAGGGATTTGTTCCAAGCGTTATCGAGATGTGGCTTTACATCTGTAAATCCTTTTACGCATCGCAGCTCAGCCGTGAGGCTTCCCCACGTGACGGGCAGCGCTGGCTGCCTGGCCCTGCCACACCGGGCAGGGGCCGTGCCAGTGCTGGACATGATGGTGCTTTCGGGGCCTGTTTTGGGTGAAGCACCCACAAAACATTGCATTTTTTCACCTCATTCTGGCTGCAGATTGGCCACGATCTGCTTGTTCTCCCGTGCGGAACCGTCTCTCTCTCTCTAAGCCTCTTCGGTGCTTTCACGTTGCCCGTTTGTGCTGCCGCCCTGTCTCGTGCACCTTGATTATCCTCAGGATGGTGTCTGTGGAAAGCCAAGGGTGGGAGCCCCTCAGCTGGGTTTGGCTGACCCTTGGGGAGCTTTTCCAGCTTATGTCAGCTGCGGATTTGACTTAGCACCGCTTTGCTCTCCTGCCACAGTGTTACCGGCAGAACCGGATTCAGCAAATGATTGTGACAATCTCCAGCACCATCAGGAAAACATGCTCCATCATTCACTGTGATGTGCGCTGATGAGGGAAAAAAAAAGGCTTGTTCATCCATCAGAAATTCACTGATGCTGTCTCTAGGTGAGCAATTTGCCAGCGTTACCTGGTGTCACTCATTAGACACAAGATGTAACAGTCTCATTTACTCTTCGAGCTGCCTGCCACTTACTTACTTTTGCATTTGACTTTGCACATGAAACTTAAGCTCGTTTTTAGCCTCTGTCGAAGTCGGCTTTCAAATTCCTGCTCATTAAGCCCAGTCCCAGTGTGTGGGCTGCATGCACAGGAGAGGGGTTTTGGAAGCCAAAAAAGTCCCCTGGTGCCTGTTGCCATTAGGCTTTGCAGAACAGTGTGTGTGTGTTTCAGAAAGCCAGCAGGGGAAGCAGTTTCTGCCCTCCCATCACTAGGTCTGAACTTCCCAAAAGGCCTGGGCTTTGGCTGCATTTTAGCTGTATTTTTTTACAGACTTGCGGGCTTGTAACTTTTTAAGACATCTACGTTTTTACATCGGATTTGATTGATGCTTGTAGCCCGTTTAGGGTTTTTTGTACTCGGACATAAAAGCGGGGCAGAAAGTGCCAAAATTTGGTTTCCTCTGAGGAAGCAGAACCACGTCTTGGGCAGATGTTTCATGCAGAGCTTTGCTGGTGTCTGGAGCAGAGACACCAGAAGATGCAGGTGGGGGATGTTTCAGTACTGAGCCCAGGTGTTTCCCGTCTCTGCTTGTCTCTGCTGCTGGATTTACACAGCTTTAGCCTCTCCTCTTGCAGGACAGAAGGTGTGGGAGCAGGGGGAAGGTGAAGCTGTGGGTGCTGCTGACTCAGGGACTCAGGACACGCAGGGATGAGGCAGCTGCTGCCTTTCCCTGAGCTCCCAAATTTTCCTGCAGCCGTGCAGGCCCGTTGTGCAGCTGTGGTGGGCACTGGAGTGGCCGTCCCTCACAGCAGAGCTCCTTGGTGTCCGTCTCTTTCCACCCTGGTTTCTGTGGACAGGAACGGTCCTCTTTGTTTTTAAGAGAGTCCCTCCCATTCGTCTGTCCCTCGCTGCGTCATCCAAACTGCATCCTATCCTCGTGGCTTGCGTGTACTGGATGAATTTAGGATGAATTTCAGGCTTGACACAGGCAAAGGACCGAGTAAATCGGGTAACGCTGAACTGAACTGCGAGATGTAGAAGCAAAGGATCAGGAGTGATTCTGCAAGATGCAGACTGGGAAACTGGCATTGGAGAGGGCTTGGTTTTGTGCTGAGACAAAAAATCCTGTTAGAAGCAGCGTTTATATCTCTGCATCATCGCTTTAGTTGTCACAGCTCAGCTCTTCGGGAGGCGGAGGGTGAGGAGCAGTTGTCTACAACCTGATGGGAGAGAAGGTGGTAATCCCTGGGATGTCTCTGCGCGTGGTGCTGGAAAATCATTGTCTCAGGCACCATGGAAGGGGCTGATTTCTTTACTGGTGGTGTTGAGCTTGTCTGAACCACAGTGGAGGGACTGGTGTTGAGATATGCACTACAGTGATAATGCTGCAAATTCCAGAGCATTAGTGTTATTAAAATGTCAGGCTGATATCTTCCTCAGCATTAAAACTCTTAATGTACTTTATCCTTTGAAACTCGTGGTGCTCCAAGTGAAAGAATGAGGAAAAAAAAAAGGTGGTTACAGAGCAGAGGATTAACAAGAAAGAAAAGGGAATGCCCTGGTGCAAGGCTGCTGTGCGAATTGCTTCCCTGAGAACTTGTGCCTTTCAGTTGGGTTAAAATTCAGCAAGACGTGTTCACTTTTGTGACAACAGCCTGAAACTTGCTCGTGTTGCCCAAAGGGAGCATTAGCAGCAGCGCTGAGCTTTTAATGTTGTTGGAAAAGAGCTGATGTGGTCACGCTGGGCCAGTAATCCCAGGTGCCTGCACGAGCTCAGCCAAGTGACAGGAGGGAAGGTCCTCTGTACCCGCAGGTACAAAGCTGGCCTGGGGCTTGTGGCCATTGGTGGGCTTTTGGAATCAGAGGATTGTTTCGTTTGGAAGAGACATTTAAAGGCCGTTTAGTCCAGCCCACCACAATGAGCAGGGACATCTTCAACTAGGCCAGGCTGCTCAGAGCCCTGTCCGATCTGACCTTAAACGTTTCCAGGAATGGGGCATCTGCCACCTCTCTGGGCAACCTGTGCCAGTGTTTCACCACCTTCATTGCAAAGAAAGTCTTCCTTACATCTACTCAAATTGACCCCGTCCTGGTTTAAAGCCATTTCTGCTTGTCCTTTTGTGCATATCCTGGTGATATCTCAGGGGAGAGGCTGTTCGGGGAAATGAGAGGTATTGATCGCGTCTCCTCACATCCACGTGTGTGTTCCGGGTGGTTGTACGCTTCCCCGGGCCACCTTGGATGGCACTGCCTACTCCTCGGAGCTTCCCGGGGAAGTCACCAGATCTGTGGGTGGGAACACACGCTGGCAGCTGAAAGGTTTCTGCGGGGAGGAAGAGATGAGGAGCTGAATCCTTCCTGCGCCGCGCCGGCGCGCTCGGAGCCCACGGCTTGCTGAGAGTTTGGGGCACGGAGCACCCGCTCCTCGCCCTCTTGGAAACAAATAAGCCCAAACGAATAAAATAAATAAGGCAAAAGCCTGGCTTTTAAGGGCTGCGGACAGAAGGGGGGGGTTCCCACGGGCTGGCCGAGCGCTGTCCGTGGTTCTGGCCAGTCCGAGGGGAGCCTCCTCGCTGTCCACAGCTCCCTGACAGGAGGGTGCAGCCACGAGGGGTCAGGCACGAGAGACAGGACAAGAGGAAACGGGCCTCAAGTTGTGCCAGGATAGGTTTAGATGGGATGTTAGGGGAAGTTTCCTCACCAGAAAGGTTGTCAGGCACTGGCAGAGCTGCCCAGGGCAGTGTTGGAGTCACCATTCCTGGGAGTGTTTAAAAGATGTGGCACTTGGGGACGTGGTTTGTGCTGGGCTTGGCAGTGCTGGGTTATTCCAGATGGTCTTAGATGGATTTTCCAACCTTAACAATTCTGTGGTTCTACATTCTAAGCACGGTCCTGGGCTTTCTCCTGCCCTCAGTACATGCACTCCGCAGCGGGTTACTATTTTTCCACTATTTTTCCACTATTTTTCCACTATTTTTCCACAATGGAACAGGCTCTTCCCCAGTGTAACTCGTTTCCTGCTCACTGCTGCTTCCAGTGCCTCTCCTCAAATGGCAGCGGGGAGGAATCCAGTCCCCAGGCAGTGAATTAGGAGGTGGTAGCTGCTCATTTTTCATCTCTGTGATAAAAAAAAAATCTAATGCAATCATCAAAAAATAAAGCTGCGTTTTTCATGTCTTCACCATTAGGAATGTCTCTTGCTACTGCTCTCTTTTCCCTCCTACTCCCAAATTATTGAGGTCTCAGCAGTGTTTAAAATCTCGTGGAAATTTACTTTTGGATGCCAGCACAGGGGTGGGAGTTTGAGTAATCTCTAGGGCAATAACATTCCAGAAGTGTTGCGTTCCCTTAATAAAAACACTTTTGATTCAGAAACATAAATGTTATTTTTCCAAAGGCACCCTCCTGAACGGGGCTATTCTTTCTTATCCTCTCACTTAAGGCATTACAACTCTTGGGAGACGTTCTGCTGCTTCAGTAGCCATAACCTTACATTTATTGCATGTGTGGCCACAGCAGCCCCCTCAGATAATTTTGTTTAGGGCTGTGAAATTTGCCTTCAGCCCCAAAATTGAATCCATTCTCTGCTCTCAGCAGCGTGATGGGTTCCTGCATGTCTCTCTTTCCCAAGGAAGTTTGCGGTTATTGACGCTGAGTGCGGCTATTTATCACAGACAATACAGAACAAAGAAGAATTTATTAATAAGTCGCCTGGTCCCATATGCTTCCCCGAGGAACCTGAAGCGTGCTATTTTCTCCTTGCCCCATTTATATCTACGTGGTTTTGCTGCTGTCCACTCAGATTAAATGCTGGCTGAGGAGAAGGAGTTGCTCCGTAGCATACGGCCGGGTTAGAGCGAGCGCTCCGGGAAGGCTCTGTGGCTTGTTGGATGGCAACAAACAGGGGAACGATGCGGAATTCCGTGAGAATGACACCAAGATGTGACCCAGAGGTGGGGGTGAGGATGCTGGCGGCCCCAAGCAGCTCCAGGGCTCTCAGAGGTTGCTCTGCAGCCTCGGTCAGTTTGTGTCAAACGGGGAGGATATCCACAGGCAGGAGCTGTGCTGTGTCCTGCCGGGTGGCAGGGGCCACGTGGGGGCAAGCAGCGCCTGCTGGGTGCCTGTGGCCCTTCTCTTGCCTCACAATAGGATCACAGAATCATTTTGTTTGGAAAAGACCTCTTAAGATCGAGTCCAACCTGTGACCACTGCCCACTTTGCCACCCAGCCCGGAGCACTGAGTGCTGCATCCAGTCATTTCTTGGGCACCTCCAGGGATGGAGACCCCAAACCTCCCTGGGCAGCCATTTCCAATGCTTAACATCTCTTTCATTTTTCTTGATATCCACCCTGAGCCTCCCCTGGTGCAGCTTGGGGCCGTGTCCTCCTGTCCTGGCAGTAGTTGCTTGGGAGAAGAGGCCAACCCCACATTCCTGCAAGGAGATCCTGCAGGCACCCGTGCTGGGAGCCTGGGACCTCTGTTTGCCCGTCCCTCACCCTCCTCTCGGGCCTCCTGGGACATTGGCTCAGCAGCAGAGCAGGCAGAGAGGGGCAGGATGTTCTATGGGAGCTCCTGCCTGGAAAATTAGAGTCACTGGTGTGGGGACGCAGTGATTCCTGCTGTGCTTGAGAAAGGGAAGGTGCCTAGGGAAGTTCTGGTGGCTTTTCCCCGCCTTGTGCCTCCTTATGCACTAATTAAAGGTCAGTCCCATTTGCATTCAGCGCGTTTCTCTCCTTCCCTGGGCATGTGCATTGGCAGAGGGTTGTTTTCCATTTGACCAAGCTGTGGCTGGAGCCGTCGCCCGGGGGTGAGAGTCTCTGCTCCCACCTTTGGAAAGCCAGCAGAGGCCATGGTGGCTCAGCCAGCATCTGCAGGACAGAGGAGCAGAGCCCCTCTCGTGCTGCTGCCGCTCCCCGGCCCCACAAGACGAGCATTAGGCATTTATAGGTTTTTCTCCATGGATACATAGCCGGGCACGTTGGTAAAAATATACCCGTGCACGAGTATATTTATGTGCAGCGCAGCGAAAGCAGCGCGGGCTGCGAGCTGATTCCCTCGGGTGGAACACCAGCCTTCCCTCCGAGCGCTTTCAAAGGGGAGCTGTGCTGATAATTAGTGCAAATATTTTGAATACAGAACTCATCACGGGCCTTTGTCGCGGTGACAGGCAGTGACCTGAGATACATTTCTCCTTTCTTAATGCACCCGGAATATGTAATTAAGAGGTGACTAAAAGATTCTTTATCACTCTTTGTTTTCTAACGTGGCAGGCTGTTATGAAATGCTGCCCCCTCCTTCCGTGGCGTTCGGTTCCCCGTGACAAATGCAGGGATGGAGGTTTGTTCTGCTCTTCAAATCGCTCCAAGTTCCTCCACTTCCAAGGTGTTGCGCCTGCCTTCTGCTTGGCTCGGGGCTTTAAGAGTCGGAATTTGGAGGGGAAGGCAGTTGGCAGAGCGGGCACTGGCAGGGGCTGTGGGTGCAGGGGTGCTGCTGGAAGGGCGCAGTGAGGTGGGCACGGTGCTGCCGTCACTAGTGCCCAGCAGCTCTGGTCACTGGGTGCAGGCTTGGTGCTGCCGGAGGAAATTTGTGGAAATAAGCCTGAAAAGCGGGCTGGAGAACACTTCCAGCGCGACCTCTCCAGGTCCTGACACCCCGAGCTGAGGGTGTGAGGGCCCAGGGCTGGCCCCACATTAGCATAGGCGGCCGGGCTGTGATACTCTGCGGTAAATGCGGCGTGACAGCACCTGAGCGCGGCTACGTGCAGAACAGATGTCTCCTGGCTGGGGCTGGGGCCGTGGCACAGCGTCACTTCATCAATTATAGATCGCTTCCCTCGCCATCAGCAGGCGCCCAGGAACGGGACTGTTAAAGGAGACATTAAAAGGTTTGAGAGCGGAAGAGAAACTTGTGAGGAGAGAGCTTGATCGTTGGGCTTCTTCCCCGTCTGGGAGATGGTGGAGGGTTGGCAGGGCCTTTCCTGGCTCCTTGGCCAGCTCTGCTGTGCTCGTCACCTCTGTGCCCTCAGAATTTGCAGCACCTTCCTTGACGGGACCCTCAGCCCTCATATCAGTGATGGGAGAGGACTCGGGCTGCTCCTCCCTCTCTTCCTCCTCTCTGGGAAGCTCCAGCCTGTGGGGCTGGATCCTGCGATGGCTGCAGCAGCCTGAAAACCTCCCAGCCCCATCAGCTCTCACTCGCCTGTTGACTTGTTTGTTTGTTTAATTGTTCCAGCTCGCCGCCTTTACCTGGCAATCCCGCTTCATTAAAGGGAACGCGGGGCTTTTATTAGGACTGTGGAGTGTCATCCAGTGTTTTCACTGAACGTATAATTTGCCATGTATGAAAACCATTTCCAGAATTAATTTACCTACTGCAAACAGTTTGTATTAATGAAAATGCATTTTTCATGTGGGTTTGCTGGCAAAGCTGGCTGGAGCTCAAGAGCTCACTTTATCCATCCGGCATGAGTAGGAGATGGAATTTGTTTTAAAATTAAATAAATAACACACCCACCCCCCATTTTTTAATACAATATGGCCCAGCAATAATCTCCGAGGCAGGCTGCAGAAAGCTCCATCTGTGGCATTTTAATATGCAGCATTGTCTCCCGTTTTAATATCCCCCCTTGCCCGGCTCGTGTTTGTGTAAGTGAGACGCGAGATGCTGTCATCTTCCCGGGTCACATTTTGCTGCTCAAAATGAACAGAAGTGGAGATGGATGCAGCCATGGAGCCCTTCCCATATTAACACGCATATTTTAGAATAATTGATGCTGAATTCATTTTGCAGCCTCGTTTCTCCTCAGCCTTCCCCCACCCCCTCTTTCATATTTGCATGGAAAAAAAATCCTGTGATCCGTCCAGATGGCAGCTGGAGGCTCTCAGCTGAGCTGGGCCGTGCTCTGGCTTTCGGAGGCTCCTCCTGGCCGGGGTGGGATCAGGGGCTGGAGGTGGGATGCTGATGGCTGGGGCAGAGTCTGTGCCACACCGGAGGGCAGGAAGAAGCTCTCGCTGAGATGTCACCCCAATGACGCTCAGCTGGACTTGGGTGTCCTTCTCTGCTCTTTGGCCTGAGATGCTAAAGCCAAGCTTTGCGGGTGGCCAGGCCTGACCTCTCTCTCAGTGAAGGGGACATCAGATAATAAAACCCGGGACAGCACCCCTGGGGCAGCGTCACTCTTTGCAGAAATGTGTTCATCAAACCTCTGGGAAGGGCAGAAGGAGGGTTCTACAGATACTTTAAAATAAGAATGTTTGAAACATATTGCAAGGCCAGACTAGGAAAACTTGCTCTTGTTTGGGGGTTGTCTTCAATTACTGCATGCTACCAGAAAACCCACACCAAGCTCTTTTCTGTAAGTGAGAATTAATGCAGGGTTGTGGAATTTTTCTTAAGAGAATCAAGGAAAGCGTTTGAAAACGTGCAGGTGTGTTTGAGTAGAAGATGGTCTGCAGTGCCCACAGTGTTCTTGGCCTCTGTCAGGAGCTTTGGAGCAGCTCGGTGTCCAGCCTCAGTGACTGTCCCCGTGCCGAGCTGGCTGGGCACCCCCTGGCATTTTGGTCACACCCCCTTTGCAGGGTTTGCCTCTTGTCCTGGGAGGTGACACTGAGCATCCCGGCCCTGCTGAGCCCCTGGTGTGCGCAGCTGAGCCCACGAATAATCCTTTGAAGATAAGTGGACATTTCATGTGCTGAAAGTTAAGCCCGTGCTTAAATTTAAGCCTGTGCTTAAGTGTGAGCAGGACTCAGACCGGCGAGCTGGGCACCCTTGGGTGATGGTGGGCACCAGGAAAGGGGGGACACCCCTGGGCAGGGACGCCTGGGGTGAGGCTGGCTGGAGCAGGGGGCCCTCAGCAGAGGCTGCAGAGCCCGTTCCAGGTGTGCACTGGTGCCCTGTGCCTGCCAGTGTGCAGCTTTGCAGGCATTTCCTGGTGCTCTCCCCGTGTTTGGGGACTCCCTAATCAAGGATGTTCCTGAGCACACGTGTCACCTGCCACTCAGCACACAGCCTAACCTCACGCCATGTGTTTATCTCATTCCAGGACTACTGTCAGCAATGCCACTCTAAGCGTAAACTTAATTATATCTCCTCGGGTAGCAGCAGGGAAGTGATTTATTGCTGCTTTTTGTTTCCTCCCTCCCCTCACCTCTCTGTGATTACGCTCCCGTTTGTCGCTGTGGAGATGCCGACGCTTGACTGCAACTTTGCTGCAGTGGCAGAGCCCGTGCCTGAAAAGTCAGTGTTGGCCAAAGGAGGCCTCTCGGTGGCCACGGAGCCCTCTCTTGGTGGCCTCCCTCCCACCTCCCTCCTGCAGGACCAACAGGGGGTGACACAGCGCACTGGGATTTTTGGGTGGGCAAGTGGGAACTTCCAGGACTAATGCTCTGTGGTGCCTTTTCAGAGGATAATTTTATTTTACAATAATTGCTGTGCCAAGGCAGGAGTCCCCTGGCAGAAGCGGCTCCTTGTGAGCGGATGTGCTGGCTCCTCAGTGCTTCTTCAGCTAAAAAGCCTGAGATTTCCCATCCAGCTCTCTCGTGCTGGCTGGTTTTCCCTGGTCCTTCCCCGCCTCGGGTGGGTGCTGACGGGAGCATCCCCGCAGGAGGCTCCTGGCTGCTCTGCCCCGCTGCCAGGCTCAGCTCCCGAGGAAAGCAGAGAAGTTTGGGAAATGCTTTCTCTTCCCTGTGCCATCCGCCAAGGCTCCTGCTCTCGTTCTCCAGGGGAAGGGAAGGTGCTTTAATTATTCCTGCCGTCTGGAAAGCCGTAGTAATTAGCAGCGCTGCAGAGAGCAAGGCCTGGCTGGGCTTCCGAGCGCTCCGAGGAGGCAGGAGCTCCTCGATGCTTTTTAGAGACATTTCTCCTCCGAGGTACAGCTGTGACAGGCCTGGAGCTCCTGGAAATGGCCCCCGGCTGTGCGGGACAGGCTGGGATTTGGGGGTGCAGGGGAGCCCTGGTTACGTTGGGGTCACTTTGGTGAGTGCCCCATGTTCTTTTACAGCATCGCATGAGCCAGGTTTCAGTATGCAGAGCACAGCCGTGCCGTAACGCACTCGGAATTTCTCCATGTGGTTTTGAACAAATTGCTGATTATTTTTCCCCTCATTATTCACCTGACAGAGGAGCAGGTTGAGTAATTAGTGAACGCGCGTGAACTTTGCAGTGTTTTTATGAATAAAACATGTGTGAATTGGCTGGGTACTGGCCCTGCTGCTTTAGCCTGTGCACCCACTAATGTCAGTCAGTGAGGAGCGTCCCTGGCCTGGCCTGTGCCACCGTCCCCGTGTCACCCTCCCTGGGACAGCTCAGCTTTCTGCAGCGAAAGCTCCTCCTGCCCAGCAGCGCACAGCTCTGTGCTGCACTCCTTGTGCAGGCTGGGCTCACGCTGCATCGCTGGTGGATGAGGAGCTTCTTTGTGTGGCCGTGATGGATGCTGTACTCACCCCTCCTTGCTCCCAAAATCAGCCCTGTGCCCGCCCTTCCCGCGTGTGTGTGCGAGGCAGCAGCTGCTCAGAGCGGTGGCCAGCAAGGCTTGAATAGCAGCTGAAAGGGAGGAATAATTTGCATCCCGTCAGTTTTGAAAGGCACTTGGAGGCAGGATCTGGCTGCAGTGCTGCAAGGACAGAGGGACCTGCGCTGGGGAGAAGTGCTGAGCGTTCCCAGGCCGGTGATGGGTGGAGATCTGGGTGCCTGCCCTAGCCAGAAGGGCTGTGTCCAGGGATCTGTCACCCTTGGAGCTGGAGTTGCGAGGCTGGATGCTGCGTGCTGCGTGCCAGCCAGGGAGGCACTCCCCAGCCCACGCCACTCTGTGCCTTTGCACCTCCGTGTCCCTTGCTCCCTTCTGTGCCTGCCCTCCGAGGGGACCCGGCCGTGGTGGCTCCCTGGGCTGGGCTGCTGCCCGTCCCTGAGCCCAGCCGTGCCTGCTGAAGCTGGCACTGAGGCCTCGGGCTGTCCTGGCACAGCCAATGCTGTAAAGGCACCACTGAACCGTGCAGAGCAGGAGGGAGCCTTGGGCATAAGGCCAGGGGCTGAGGAGGTGTCCCCCAGGCTGGCGATGGCAGTGTCCGCACTGTCCTCGCGTCCCTCGCCCCGAGCCATGCTCCGACCTGGCAGGGGCACCTCAAGAGCCTTTAGTGTTTGCACGAGACGAAGGGAATTCACCCTGAATGTCACTGCAGGGAGGCAGAGAGGAGGCAGGAGCAGCACGCAGTGAGCTCAGGTCTCACATAAAACTCCGTGTGTGTGACAGGTGAGCAAGACGCGGGTCACACCTTCCGAGTCACGGGACAGTTTTGGGGTCCCAGCTCTCCCTGATCACCCCAAACTGAGTGGATCACAGCGTGGGGGTGAGGGGTCCATGTGCATCTGTGTGCCACCGTGTGACAAATGGATATTCCTCCTCCAAAAATAGTGGGCAACCTTGTGGCGATACCCAAGAGTGCCGAGCCCTCATGTTCCGCTCCCTGTTTTCCCCAGGCTAAACCTGAACCAGGCTAAGAGCAGTGCTGGGAGCCAGGGCAGCCCCCTCTGTCCCTGGGCACCTGGAGGGCAGGTGAAAGCATGGTGTAACGAGATCCCATCTCTTTTAAGGACTTGGAGTCATGTGGGGGCCGCCCGCTCTCCTGGTGAGCTGCCCCAGCATCTCGTGTCTTGTTGCTAGGAAATCACGCCTGATTGCAGGGCTGGGTTTGCCTAAGCTGAGCTCCTGGGCCGGGGATGTTGTGCCAGACTCGAGAGGACGCGGGATCTCTCTCCGCTGTGCCTGTGGTGTCCAAGGCACCGCTCGGAGCTGGGTACCGGGGGTTGTGCTGCATCCCACAGCACCTGGCTAAATCTGCTGGCCCCGAATGATTTTTGTGGTCACGCTGTGAGCTATCGGTGTTCCCCCGCTGTCTTTGAACCCTAAACTGTTACTCACAAGTGCCCCAGTGCTCACACGTGAGGCTCCCCGACGCCGGGAGGGAATCATTTTGATGGGAAGTGCCCGTGCCAGGCCTGCCTCCATCAGCACTGCCAGGTTGCTAAACAAAGCCACCGGGGCTGGTTTTCTTCTTGGACGTCTAACTAGGTCAACATACATGTGCCTTGTCTTAATAATTATTGATAAGCTGCAGCGGATCATGTGAGGTGCAGGAAGGGGCCGCTCCTCCTCCCAGCTGCCGGTGCAGCCCCCGCCCGTGGCAGATGCTCTGGAGTGGATTTGTGCCGTGGCTCTGATGGAACACGAGGGTTGTTTCCCCCCGGGAATGTGTGCAGCTCCCCGGTTGCTCTCTGAACCTCCCCAGCACTGGAGTGTGGGTGAATGGAGACGGGCTCGTGGTGACACGCTGGTGGCTTTTGTGGCTGCAGGGACGTTGCTCTCTTCTCGCCCCTTTCCAAAGGGGTGCTGGGGTTCACCCGCATTTGGGTCCGTGTTTGCTGTTCGCTGGTGGTGTTTGGGGAGCAGGTGGGAGGTGAGGGCAGGGGGGTGCCCCTATCCCACCTCGCACCCCCCTCCTCTCCTACCACCAGCCCCCATGAGCACTCCTGGGAGCAGGGAAGGCAAGGGGAAGTGTTTTTCCTCTGGAGTCATCCCCTCCAGAGGGGTGGGAGACAGGGAGGAAGGATCAGAGTGTCCCATGGGCTGGGAAATGTCACTGCGAGCTGCCTCCAGCCTCCAAGCCAGGTGCTGATGGGGCTGTGCCCACATGTGTGGGAATCTGTCTGCCCCAGGGTGGGTGGGTTTGGGGTCCCTTCCTCGGCGTGGGCTCCTCTCTCTGTGCCACCGTAATCAAAGCGTTGCAGACCAACTCCGAGCGAGGTGAAAGGCAAAGAATAAACCCAACCACCCTCTCCAAGCCGCTCAGACTTCAGAGCTGAAGAGGAGGTTATGTCCTGGGGATTTTTTTTTCTGTTGCTTTTCCAGCACTAATGAGCAGGGAGGAAGTTCTACTCTTTGTTCGAGTCGCGTTCACTGAATTTTTTTCCCCAGTGAGTAGCAGGGAGGGGAGGAGGGGATGGGAGGCACCGCGCGTGTCTCGTGGACACGTGGGACCGCGGCAGCGAACAGCAGTGCGGGATCGTTCCACTTCACCCCTGAGTTTCAGGTGACAGAGTTTCTTTTGTGAGGCTTTTGGGTTTTCTCATCAGATCAAAACAAGCTCTTGGATTCAGCCGGATTCTTTCAGAGCTGGTGCAGGGCAGTGATGTGCAGCTCTCTTGCAGTTTTCTACATCGCAGAGGGAGCTTCTGGCCCCAAGCTCTTCCCACAGGCTCTGGGCAGCTTTTTTCTGGGGAGCCTGCACCAGTCTTGGCCTTTGCAGAGCTCTGTGTGCCGTCCTTGCCCTGCCAAGCACATTTCTGGCCGTAGAGACATAGGCCATGTGAGGATGTGGCCATGGGCTCGGGATCTGCTCTCTCTTCCTTCCAGCCCAGTGTTTTTAAACAGCAGCTCAGAGCACCCTGCATGTGAGAGCTGGTGGGAGGGCTGGGGGCTCGCTGGGTGCCCTCGTCCAGGCCGTGTCTTGTAAAACTTCACCCAGCTCTTGCCTTCCTCCTGGGCCGGGGCTGGGATGTGGCCGGCCCGGGCTCAGCCGCTGAGCACGGGGGACACGGTGCCCGGCGGTGACAGGCGCTGCCACCCGCTCTCACCCACCCCAGCGCCCACTGCCCCTCCGCGAGGGCTCGGCACGACTTTATCATAATGCAGCATGAATTTCATTAGCTCATTTGCCTCTGAGCCCGGAGATAATTTAATCCCGGAGTGCCTTATGAGGAGCAGCGTGGTTTAGTCTGTGGAGCTCCACAGCCCCTCTGGCCGCCGCCAGCCGAGCCGGGCTCGGGGCTGGCTGGACACGGCCGTGGGCTGCGCACGGGGAGGAGGATGTGGCGCTCCACACCCTTCCCATCTCGTTAGCCAGATTTTATAGCGTGAAATAACAGCGGGAGCCGCGGCGCGAGGGCTGCGCTGACCGCGGCGGCGGGAGCGGGGGTCCCTCTCACGTGCATCTGATTTTCTCTTCCATCTCATCACAGGAAGGTTTACTTAGCAGGCTGAAAAAAATCATTACATATGCTGCTAGTGGCCTGGTTAATTAAGATCTACAGTTCTCTGGGTAGGAAAAGACGACCTATATTTACTGTATGTAGGAAGACATCTGTCAGCTAGAAGCACTAGATATCCCAGCGCAGGTTTGTCCTCCTTTTGCAGGCTCTGAATTGCAACTGTTTTAAGCTCTGATGCAGACCAAGTTAATTTTAAGATGACTGTTACTATTCTAAACATAAGGAAGGGCATATTTAGCCTCTCAGTACTCAAGAAGGCAAAACCCCCTGCATGTTTCTAGTAATTTTTCCCTAACAGTTTGCACAAAACAACAACAACAAATCCTATTTGGTTTCTGCAAAAGAATATGTTCGAGGGTGATCGTAAAATAGATTATTTTTAAATCTGCAGATGGTTTCCACATATTCCTCCTCAGCTCACTGCAGCTTTCCACCTCAGTAAACTGGTTTGTAATTTAGCCGAGGGCTGTGGAGCAAGCGTTCTGTCGTCTTGTTTTTCTTGTTCGCCTCCTTTACCCCCCCACACCCCCCTCTGCTTTCTGTCCCCTTTCTCTCCTCTCCCCTCGCATTTCCCCCGCCGAGGGGCTGTCGGTGTTGGGATGGGTGTGAAGGGACAGTGGGCCGCGACTGGCTTTGCCGTGGCACTCCCCACGTGCCGTGGGCAGCCTCTGCGGGGAGCTCCTGGCAGAGCTGGGGGCTGGGAGTGGGGCTGGGGGGCGATGCCACGGAGCCCAAACCACGCTCCCCGCTTCATTCCTCGCTGGGGAAGCTCTGCCACACTGGGCATGGAGGTGGCTGCTCCCGTCCACACGACCCCCTCCAGCTGATGGAGTTATCATCGGGGGGCTCAGGCCGTGGGGAAGGGGTGAGGGATGCACAGCCCTGGAAGAGATAATTAGAGGAAGGATGCACTTTGAGTTCTGCAATGGCGGCTCCCCCCTCCCCCCGCTCCCTGGAAGAAAACACTGCTTTTTTTATTTCTTTGTTCTTTCACGGTTCGGCATTATAATTATTGAGATTTCACTGCAGGGCAAAATGATCATTTGACAATGTAAGTGGGGAAAATAATTCTCGTGTTATCCAGCAGCCTCACTCTTATTATAATTATGGCGAAACTCCTGCAGACTGAAGTGGGGGCAAAGAATTTCCTCCTATGTGGTGTTCGGCTTTTCAAGATTTCTCAAGATTTGATTGCAGATGGGAGAATTTTTTTCCCCTCCCATCAATAATCCGAGGTTGGTGATGGATGGCGAAGGACCAGAGTACCTGTTGTTTTCCCCTTTGTTTTCATTAGGCATTTTCCATTTCTGTCATTCTCGGCGTTGGTGATGGATTTTTATGAGCAAATATCTTGGTTCAAGCCATTCGGAATTGTTTGCACAGTAATGTCTGCTGCGACAGCAAAACCCAATTAAAAATCCAAGGAAAATTGATGCAAAACTGCAAATCAGCCCCTCTCAAGATGGGGGACGGCGATGGCTCGTTGTGTGCTGAGGCAGGCAGTGGTGGTGTGTTCACCCTGACCTTGGGCTGGGCAGGTGGGGCTGGGGGTGTGGGGTTTTCTTCCTTCGGGTGAGGGCGATCCCGTGGCGTTGGTGGTGCCGGAGAGTCTCCAGATGTGCGTCTTTGCGAGCCGTCCTTCCCGGGGCAGTGCGTCCACCACGTTCCCTGTTCCGTCCTGCATCCTGTGCCATCCTGCATCCCATCCTGCATCCCATCCTGCATCCCATCCTGCATCCCGTCCTGCATCCCGTGCCATCCTGCATCCCATCCTGCATCCCGT
>VZTD01001038.1:982745-1015948 GCA_013397725.1 Rhagologus leucostigma | reverse complement strand
TGCCACCCTGCATCCCACCCTGCATCCCGTCCTGCATCCCGTGCCACCCTGCATCCCATCCTGCATCCCGTGCCATCCTCCATCCTGTGCCATCCTTCATCCCGTGCCATCCTGCATCCTGCACTGCCAGCCTGGTGCCCAGCATCCCTCACCATCCCTCTCCCGGGCTGGGAGCCGTGGCAGGGACTCACGGCGTGCTGGTGGGGGGGTCTGCTGTCCCCTGCCACCCCGGGGCTGATGGAAACGAGCTGACAGAACACAGGCAGCATTAGCCTAATTATGGCCATACCCGCTACCTCTGCGTGGATTTTCCTTTCTTAGCGACTTCCTGTTTTCCTCTTTGAGATGCAAATTTTTGCACAGTCCTCGATCCAGATTTTCTCCTCATTAGCATGAAATCTGACTAGTTCCGCGGTTTTTTAAATAGCAAATGAAAAAAAAAAAAAAGAAAAGAAAATTAAATGCTGTGCACAAAGTAGCGGCGAAGCCCCCGTGATTCTCGGGGGCAGGAGGTGGAGGGGCTGGTGAGGATTTTTGGGAATCACTCAGCCACAGCCGCGTTTTTCCGTGCCAGGCTGCTCGGCTTTGCTCGTGCGTGGCTGAGCGGGATGCGGGAATCAGCACGGAGGGACTGGTGGGCAGAGCTCCTGCCCAGCTCCCCAGCACCCTGGGCTGCCTTCCCAGCCCACCCATCCAGACACATACTCAGCCCGCGGAACGCAGCATTTTGTTTTGCCTCCCCCAGGAAAACGACACTCGTCGTAGCAGGAGGTTAAAAACAAAACCGACGCTCCAAAAACCCATTTTTGAATTTTGAAATCCTCTTGGTGGATTTTATACGTTTTTACGCCTGCCGTAATCCCAGCCCGCTGCAGCTCCGGTGACAGAGCCGGAGCAGACGGCACTGTTTTGTGGTAAATGTCACTCTAGTAATACTCAGCTCTGCTCGGAAATAGAAATACAACCCTTGCTGACGCGCGGCGTGGTGAGCCGGGCTCGGGAGCTGCCCTGCTCCCCTGCCAGCCCCGCGTCCCGCTGCTCCGGGAATGCCTTTTGCCTGGCATCGCCCTCCCCCTCCCCAGCTTCCCTGCCCAGCCCCTTCCTCCCCCCTGCTTTCCGCCACATAATGAGTTTGATAAGAAATTGTCTCGTTAACAGGATTAGCCATGGAAATCTCTAGTCCCCTCCTATTCATTTTGTAATGCTCTTCATCCTGTTCTGTAATTTTCTGCTGGTATTAGGCGGCTCCGGACCACCTCGGGAGATTAATTCCTCCTCCTTTGGCAGTGCCAGCGTGGCTGGTGACAGGGGCTCCATGGGCAAGCCCCCGCCCCCTGGCCCCCACTCAGGGGATTTCTCCTCCTCCTCCTTCTCCGTGCTCTGGTTCAGGGAAAGTGTGTCATTCCCAAAGTCGCTTGCGCAAACAAACCAAAGTGTCCCCAAACACTGCTGGGTTTCGCTGCCAAGCGCTCCAGTGACTCAGAGGTGGATTAAAACCCGGAGAGGCAAATTGTGCTCTCCCTCATACCCGTGTGAATCCATTTCCGTGGGCAGCGTAATTCCGGATTTACTTCTAGGAACATGACTTGCGAGACTGGCCCTTGGGTAAATAATGACTCTTGATTTAATAACTCCTGCCAGCCCTGCAGGATACCTCACTTCCGAGGGAGCTAATAGAGAGAGATCTTTCCTAACATCTGTTTTCCCAATTTTGCCGACTCGTGAGCCTGGATCTGGGAAGCAGCATCCAGGCAGCAGGAACTGCCCACTGCCAGTGAGTGCAGTGAGGATGGAAAACACCTGGAAACACGGTGCTCCCAGTGCTCCACTCGAGCCACGTGCCGGCTGCTCACACCCCGATGCAGGGAGCGGGATTGGCAGCGCCAACTCCTGGTTATGCCCATCCCACATTTCTTCTGGTGTGCGTTTTCCTAGGCCCTGACAGGAAAACCCCTGTTTCTGCTGGGAAACCTCTCCACTACCACAGCAGTTGGTGCGCAGCGTCCTGGGCACCCCCCAGGGCAGGGTGACAGTGTTCAGTGGCACGTGTCCCTGGTTGCCATCCTGTTGCAAAAACTTGATGCTCAGAAATCCCCTCCAGCGTTTCCTTTTGGATTTGTTGGCTTTTGAGATCCCCGGAGCGCCGGGAGTGGGGACCTGGCACAGCAGCTGCCGGGCAGCAGCGTGACAGGGAGGTGACAGTGACACCCTCCTTGTAAACCTTTCCTGCTTTTTGCTTCTCTCTCTTGTTTCATGTCTCCCTCTCAGAAAGGCCATTTAAATGTAATTCTGTTCTTAAACCCTCTCCCTCATGCATGTCTAATGAGCAGCAGGCAGAGGTGCCGGAAACGGGCCCGAGTAGGATTCAATCTCGCCGAGTGTCGACAAGTCATTTGGAAGGAGCCCTGGGAGCGCGCCCAGTTTTATTACAGCGTAATTAGAAATAAAATCTTGTTGCGGGAGGAGAATGAGAGATGGGTGTTAATCCTGTAACGGGAGGAGATGGAGCCATGCTTATAAAGGAGATTAGGGAGGGGAGGTGGAAAGCCCGTCACGAGTCCCTGCTTTCCACCCCTCCTCTGCTGTTCCCCCCGCTCTGGCTCCAGCAGAAGCCATCAGGTACTTTTGTCGGGAAAAGGGCCACTGTCCCTGGAGGAGGAGGAGGAGGAGGAGAGGAGGAGGAGGAGGAGAGGAGCCCCTTGGTGCAAAGCCCGAGCTGCTGGCTCAGCTGGCGTCGGTCGCGTAACAAATGCCCGTGACTCTTCCAGGTGGGAACCTTTGGCTGAGCTCACGGCTCTGCTGCCCTGGCTCTGCGGGAGAGCTCTGCTGCCTTTGGAAGGGCTGGGAGCAGCGACGGCCCTACAGCTCCCCCGGGGTCCCCACGGCAGGCAAACACGTAAATAAATCTGTCAGATTTGTGCAGGTCCTATGAAATTTGCATTGGGCTCGAGTTACGGCTCCTCTTTAACATCTCCACGAGGGAGGGATGGATGGAGCTTTAATCTCAGTGCCCGGTCCAGGCCCCTTCTGCTCTCAGCATTTGCTGTGGCACGAGCTGGGCTCAGCCTGCTGAGATAAAAGGCAGCTGTGGTGCATGGCCGCTGATGCCAGCGCGCTCCTGTGCCCTGTGTCCCCTGCCCCACTGGGCGCTGCATCCCAGGGCTGGGCTGGGCTGTCCCAGGGAGGGAAGTGGTGACCGGCACCATGGGGTGGGCAGGAGTTTCCATCCTGGCTGGGTTTTCTGTGGATGTTCCTTGTCCCCAGGCGAGCTCCATGCCGGGCAAATGGCATCCTGGAACAGCAGCCACAGCAGAAGAGTGCCGCTGTGGCAGCGGTGGAAAATTACAGGCTTTGCTCTTTGGGGCTTCCCCCTCCGTGCCTTCCCCCGGGAGGCGTTTGTCGCTTTAAACGTGGCCAGAAATAGCACCAAACAGTTATTGGATTTGTCCGGGATGCCTTGGGATGCACATGCTCCGAGTACGGCTAATTCATAAGCGCTGGCACCTATTGATTCTCCAGCAGTACCAGGGGAAAGTTATCTCATTAGTCTTATGAACTATAAAACGTGCTCCCTCCTGAAGCCCTGACCCTTGTTTTGATAAATCTCTGTTGGATAGAGCAGGAGCTGGTAACCTGCATCGACTGTAATCTTTCTCTTGGAACTGGGAGGCCCTTGGGAATGGTGCTGGGGTTTCAGGGCCACCCCTGGCAGCTGGCTGTGGGAGGGGTGTGTGTGTACTCAGCGAGACCATGCAGGAGAGCCCCCCTCTCACCCTTGTGCTTTTCCCCAGGTGAGGGGCCAGTTCCTGGGAATTTAGGTAGAATTTAGCTCCTGGTGGGCTCTTGGTTGTGTTTGATCCAAGAGCTTTGGTGAGGTATCTCCAAAGGCAGCAGCTCGAGTCTAGCTGGAGGAGTTATTAGAGGCACATTGCTCCAGCCTGGCCACGGATGTGCTTAATCCTCTGCTTCCTGCAAAGCTTTTCCACCTCCTGGCAGGCAGAAAGATCTGATTTTGCTCGGCGACCTTCGACGTTAATCTGCCTGGCAAACTCAGCACTAAGTCACTTGGGTGAGGTCTGTCGGAGCCGCTTACATCAGTCGCTGCCCCGCATCTCCCCTGAACCAGCAGAGCGTTCCTCGACAGAGCCACTTGTCCTTCCCCAGAAAAAAAAAACCAAAGGAAGCCGTGCTGTCAGCTTGGGTGGATCCCACACGTGGTGGAACGGTGTCGTGCAAGGGGCAGATGCCTCCTGTCGCTCCATGGTGGAGACGTGGATCCCAAATCTGCAGGATTTCTGCCCGTTCCTGTCCCTGGGCGGGTGCTATGGCTGGAGCCCCATCCCAGAGCCTGGATCTCGGGCACAAGGCTTTGTTTCCAGCCCAGAGCACGGCAGCACAGGGCTGTGGATCCCCAGGCACGGCCGCGTGTGAGGGTGTGGGCTGGGGCTGCCAGCACTTCGCAAAATACAGCCCCGTTACCATGGAAACCGGCTCCCCCCATCTCAAATTCCAGTGCAGCCGATGTTCTCCGCTTACTGGTTTGATGGGAGATGAAAAATTAATGTTTGATTTGCATGTTATTGCAGTGCTCTGGGACCACTCCCCCTGCCCTTCCGCGGGGGCTGCGCGGAGCCCGGGGTGGCTCCCGCCGGCAGTGGAGCACAGCGCCCGCACCACTGCACCTCTGGGCCCAGCTGCAGACTGGTGCGGGGCATGTGCTGCCGTACTGGTGTTGACGTGCCATAGCATGGAGGGTTTGGCTGAGGTTTTGGCTGGTGAACCCCAGAACCCTCCAAGCAGGGATGGAGTCACAGGGGATGGCAGCTCCTGCACCCCGTGGGGCTGCCAGCTCGTGCTCCCGCTGCTTCCAGCGAGGATCAGCACAGGGTGCCAGCCTGGCAGTGCCTGTGCCTCTGTTAGCCACAACTGACTGGCATTATGATTAATTAGTTGCTGTTTCTTTGCTGTTTGGAGTCCCTCACGCTCTGGTACCAAGCAGTTGGGAGTCAAACGTGAACATCTGGCCGAGCCACAGCTGGAATGGTTAATGCCAGCACAGCTCGGCTGTGCCATTGCCTTGGCTCATGCCAGGGACACGCTCTGGCTCCCTGGGTGAGGATCCCTGTGTTCTGCTGGTCTGTCACCTGCAGCACCTGCAGGGAACTGGGCCTGGGGTCCTGCCCAGGATGTGGGAACCGGGGTGCTCTGGGAGCATCTGCCTCTTGTCCTCTCTCTCTTGCTTATCCTGCACTTCTGAGTTTGACTACGGAGCTTTCTTCTTGCCTAAATTGAAAATATCCAGGTGCTTCCAAAAGGTGCTGGAAGTAAAAACTGTTGTTTGGCCTCATCAGCTAGATCCTGGCTTAGCAGGCGTTGTACGGGACTTGAGGGAGCCATTTGCAGATGTTGCTGATTTACAGGCTGGGCTTAAAGGTTTTCACTCTGAGCATTCAGCTGCACTAAATTACCTTCTGCAGCCGTGGGGTTTGGTGGGGGGTGGTTTGGCTGGCAGCACGGTGCAGCCAAGCAGATGGAGCATCCCATCCCAGCTGAGACTGGTGCTGGAATAAACCCCAAAGCCCCTCAGTGCTGGGGGTGCAAGCCTTGCTGGCACGAAGGGGCAGGGCAAACTGCTTTCCAGGTGGGCAGGGAGCCTCTCCAGAGCCTCGGCTTATCCTACTCTCCATGTAGCCACTACACAGGCCTTTCTATTTGTGTTAATTACTGTTGTAATTCATGATGAATTACAGGGGTCAGGAGCCAGCCAAAGCCTCCTTTCCCCTGCAGGCTCCGAAACCTGCTGGCCTGAGGGGGCTGCTCCAGCAGCGCTGCCGGGGCCGTGCTGCCCTGGCTGCTCTCTCGCCACCCTCCTCCCGGGGCTCAAACATCAGCTCAAGCCCTTATTTGTTTTCACACGATTCCAAGTAAGTTAAGCTAATTATTAACTCAGCGGGACGGATTCACTTTTAATTGCCGCGTTGCCATGGAGCGCGTGGCACCGCGGCGGAGCAGCGTGCGCTGGAGCGTCGTGCCACACGCTCTGCTCACCCTCTGCAGCCACGGCCTGCCTGAATCCGAGCCCTCGGACTGGTGGGAGTTCAGGTGTGTGTAAAGACACCCCAGCCCCACCTTTACGCCTGGGTAGGTGTGTGTGCTTGGCCAGGGTGAGAGATGGAGGGAGGCCGTGCCCACGACCACTGGGGCTGCTGTTGGACGCACAAGGTTTCTGTGGCTCACCCAACTTCACCAGCCAGCCTGAAACTTCGACCAGAGCTGCACCCCGATGTGGTGGAGGTGCAGGGAGGTGGAGGAAGGTCCCTCTTTCCCTGTCGCAGCTCCGGTGCCAGCTCGGAGTGCAGGGGCTCTGCCTGACCCAGGTGCTCAGCCTGGGGCCGGGGCTGGCTCTCTCACTCTCCTCCTCCCTTTGTGTCTCCAGAAAATAGGTTTTTTATTACTTCTTATGGAGGTTTGTACATATCGGACGTGCAGAAGGAAGATGCCTTGTCCACCTACAGGTGTATCACCAAGCACAAGTACAGCGGGGAGACGCGGCAGAGCAACGGCGCCCGGCTCTCCGTCTCAGGTGAGCACGTGGGGCTGGCGGTGTGGGCGCGGGGCGGGTCCTGTGCCCAGCCCTGCCCGATGTCCACTCCCCTGCTTGCCTGCCCACGGCGCTGCCATCCTGCACAGGGAGCGCTGGCCTCGCCACCTCGGGTCCCCGCAGCGAGGGGACATCCCGGCGGGGGGCGGGAGGTGCCGGCGGGGCCGCGCAGGGGGTTGGCAGCGCCTCGGCCGTGCCCCCCGGCACGCAGCCCCCCCGAGCCGGGCGCGGCGGTGGCAGTGCCGCGCGTCACCCCGAGCGGGAGGCGACGGGGCGCGCGGCGATGCGATGTGACAGCCCGCGATGTGAGCAGCCTGACGCGATGTGACGAACATGCAAGCGATACTGCGGCGGAGGCAGTGCAGTTCGGAGTGCCGGGTGTCTCGGGGCGCTCCCGGCTCCGCTGACTGCTCAAATTACTCCGCTCGGGAGGGAGGGAGTTCGCCCGACTCGCGGCCGCGGCGCCGCTCCCGCCGCTCGGTGCAGCGCGCCCCGCTCCCTGCCATATGCTGCTCCCATCCTCGGGTGCTCCCGCACCGGCTCCTCGAATTCACCCCCCGGAGGGCGGGGGAGGGATGCAGGGCTTGCCTAATCCTGCCTCTCGGAGACCCGCGAGTCCCGGCTCCCAGCCGTGCCCGTCCTGCCCCACGTCCCAGCGGTGCGTGGGCATCGCCGGGTGCATCATCCCCAGTCCCGCGCTTCGGTCTGGCCCCGTCCCCTCCTGGTCGCTGTCATTATTTACACGTCACGGCGTTTTACTTCTGCTTGGGAGTAATGAAAGAGGTTTCTTTCCCCTGGAATTTAATTTCACGCCTGAGACTTAGTGATTAATTTTCTCCTTTCCCAGCTGCCTGATGGGCCCTTTTCCTTGTAAATTTTGAAATGTGCCACAAAATTTGTGTATTTTGCACCAATTAGGTGTCACCTTGAGTAATTCCCCCGGTGCTGAGTTTATTCTTCCCGTCAGCTACTTAAGATGTGTTTTCCCTCCCACCTCCCCTCGTACCTGTTGTCCTGGCTGCCAAAGGCTGTGCTGGCCAGGTGGGACAGGGCACCCCATGCCCAGCATGGACAGTGGGGTGCGTCCTGCACTCCTGTACGGCAGAGCCACCAGCTCACGGGGATGGGGAGAGCCAGTCTCTCATGGATGGTGCTGACTGGGCGCAGCAGTACTGGAGTCCCTGAGGCACCTCACCTCCTCCTCTTCCCCTGGTGACCCCAATTCCTCTCCCATCCCAGACCCAGCAGAGTCCATCCCCACGATGTTAGACAGCTTCCAGTCCAGGGAGGTGAAGGCGGGCCGGCTGGTGGAGCTGCCCTGCATCGCCTCGGGCTACCCCAACCCGGCCGTGCGGTGGATCAAGGACGGGCGGCCGCTCCCCGCCGACAGCCGCTGGACCAAGCGCATCACGGGGCTGACCATCAGCGACCTGCGCGTGGAGGACAGCGGCACCTACATCTGCGAGGTGACCAACACCTTCGGCTCCGCAGAGGTCACGGGGACCCTCACGGTCATAGGTGAGAGCCGGCGGGGAGGAGCGGTGCGGGGCTTAGTCCTGCTGCCTTCTGACACGTAAAGCCTTTATCAAAATACAGCTTTAGGGGTTTATACAGCTGTATAAACAACAGCCTTGTATTTTGGCACAGTGTCTTGCTCGCTGGAAGCCACTGTCTTGCACGTGTCCGACGTGTTGGGTGCCTCTGTGCTTTGCTTTGTTCATTTACATAAAATTTATGTTGATTTACATAAAATAAGCTCTAGCCAAACAGTAAATACCATCTGGGCAGGCCAAGTATTTATCACGTGCTGTTTTCCTGGGGGTTCCTCCTGTCACCAGGATCCTGGCAGTACCAGAGCCACTGTGCCTGCCTTACCTGGAGCAGCACTGCTGAGCACCGTGCCAGCCAGGCACCGTCAGCCTGCTGGGAGCCAGCCTGGTGTGTCCCCAGCCCAGCACTGTCCCTGTCACACGGGCCGCCATGCTGCCACCTCCCCACAGTACCCCCGCCGGGGGCCTGGGGCTGACGTTAAAAGCAGGGGCTGTCAGCAGCGAGGGCGGTGGCAGGGCCACCTGCCTTATTGTGCGGTGACATTTAACGCGTAGTCGGGCTGGCGCTCGCGGGGCAGGAGGAGCGGAGAGGGCACAGCGGGGATGAGCTGCCTCCCGCTGCACTGCCCGGCACCGCCAACGCCTCGCCGCTCTCCCCTCTCTCACAGACCCTCTGCGTGTGACCCTCACACCAAAGAAGCTCAAAACAGGCATCGGCAGCACCGTCATCCTCTCTTGTGCCCTCAGCGGGTCCCCCGAGTACGTCATCCGCTGGTACCGCAACACGGACCTGGTGGCGGTGGATGACTACATCTCCATCCGGGGCATCAGCAACGAGACCCTCCTCATCACGGCTGCCCAGAAGAGCCACTCCGGGGCCTACCAGTGCTTCGCCACCCGCAAGTCCCAGACGGCACAGGACTTCTCCATCATCACGCTGGAGGGTGAGCCGGCTTCCTGGGCTGGGGGCTTCTTCATCTGCCCCTCTCTGAGGGGATGCTTTGTGCGTGGTTGGGGGGCAGGGACACCCACTGGGGTGGGGGTCCTGAGACTGCTGCCAGCCTGTTCCTGTGCTCTGTGTGCTGTCTGCAGGGGCACAGCATGGCCAGGATGGGGAAGGACCCAAATAAATGTTGACTTGCCATCCCCAGCCCCTGGGCACCCCATTCACCGGGCAGCACTCCCTGATCCAGCCCATCGAGAGTTTGGACAAGGGGTGGGCTCTGCCGAGGGAGGTGTCCTCTCACGCTGGCATTTGTACCAGCCACCATGTCCCCTCACCCCTGTCTGCCTCTCCCTGACACAGGGATGCCAGCACAGCCACGTGCATGCCAGCTGGGCTCGTGTCCCGGCTGAGCCTGGGGTGGGGGCTCAGTGCCATCCGGCCGGCGGGTGACTGCTGCTGCCTGTGGCTGCCACTCCCTGACCCCCGTCCCGCTGGGTGCCCCCCAGATGGGACCCCCCGCATCGTCTCCTCCTTCAGCGAGAAGGTGGTCAACCCCGGGGAGCAGTTCTCCCTGATGTGTGCCGCCAAGGGGGCCCCGCCGCCGACCGTCACCTGGGCGCTGGACGACGAGCCCATCCCGCGGGACAGCGGCCACCGCTCCAACCAGTACACCATGTCTGACGGCACCACCGTGAGCCACATGAACGTGACCGGCCCGCAGATCAAGGACGGCGGCGTGTACCGGTGCACCGCGCGGAACTCGGTGGGCAGCGCCGAATACCAAGCGCGAATAAACGTAAGAGGTGCCTGTCTACTTTTAAATATCAGAATAGGACTTTTACTGGGCTTTTTGGTTTTGTTCTGTTCCCTGGCTGATCGTTCCTCCTCGCCTTTCCCTCTTCATCCCGGCCGTGTGGGTCTCCCTAGCTACCCCAGCCTCATTCCCTGAGCCGTGCCCTGCTCCTCACACACCCACAGGGTTGAGCCTCTTGGATGCTTAAAGCAGGGAGTTTAATAAAGTGGAAAGCAATTCCGGAGGCTTGGAGAACTGGAGCTTGGCTTTGCAGGAGTCAAAGGGCAGCCCTGTCCACCTTGGGGTCCACTCTCACCCTGCCAAGCCTTGCCTTGGGGTCTGCACAGGGTGGGCAGGTGCCTCCCGAGGGACCCCACGTATGGAGAAGGAGGTGGCGGGCCCAGAGGTGTCCCAGGCCCCCCGTGCTCTCCCAGCCACCCCCGTTCCCTACATGAGCCCCACTCCTTGGCAGCCACCATGCCCGGCGGCACCGGGATCTCCATGACAAACGATGATGAGGCAGCACGTGAAATCGTGGAAAATGAGCTTTGATTTGTCATGTCTGTATTTTCTTTGTCTGCTAAAAGCCATGGCCGCGTTAATCACCGTGTTATTACGGCTGCAGCGCGTTGCTCGGTGTGTTCCGGGGAGCGCTCTCAGGCACGGGGTATGGTGTAAGCCCCTGCCCATTAATAATCCCCAATTAAAGCTCCCAGGCTTACAGGTGGGAGCGAGACAAGATAAGGGAGCGTTTATTTGTCTGCTGAGAATGAGGGTTGAAGGGCTGTGTTTGTCTGTGTCTCAGGTTTGAAATGGATCTAGTGGCTTTTTGGCTGGGATCCCAGGAGAGTCGGAATTTTGCTGCCGTTTACTGCTGAATTTGGAGGAAGTTCATCCCTCAGCCAGGAGAAGCCAGAGCAGCGTTTGCAATGAGGATGTTCCCCTGTCTCCCTTTTTCCCCTCTCTCAGCTCTTGATGGGCTGTCACTAGATAAGATTCGGGTTTCTTTTTCAGTGGCACAGAGCATGTCCCTCAGACAGGCCCGAGACATGGTTACGGAGTGAGATGCTAATTCCTTTTTTCCTGCTCCTTCTCTTAACGTGTCCTAGAATGAGAAACACCGTCCATCAGCTGATCTTGAGTGGCTGTTAAGCTGTTATCCTGCTACGCCCTCAGGATGAGGAGTCAAGACAGGGTTAATCTTTAGATTACTTTGCTATTTTATGCAGCGGCTGGGAGAACAATGTAATTATTGATGCATGAAACCTCTCGTTTAAAGGCTCACCTGCAGCATTCTCCCAGTCCTTAGGCAGCTCCAAAGCCAGACAGAAACTGGTGGCTGGCTGGCTTTTCAGTGCCACCCAGGTTGGCAGTGGGGGGCACAGAAAGGTGGGGTTTAAGGAGGCAAAATGTGTTTGCAAGTGGAAGTCAGGTTCCCATAGCAGCTCTTGCCAAGGATGTTTGGCACAGTGCAGGCAGCTTCCTCCTGGGAGAGGCAGAGAGAAGCTGTGGTGGTGGTGGAGCTCTCCCCATCTCTCCCATATCTCTGGTGCTGCCAGAGGAGCCAGGTGGAGGCATCCTGGGCAGCCACAGTGCCCAGTGCAGAAACACGGGCACCATCCAACCTCCCCCGGTGGGCAGCAGTGGTGTGTGTGGGCTCAGCCTCCCCAGCACCGGGGTGGGATTTGCTGTTTGAAGTGTGGCTGTGACCCGGGAGCACAGCCCTGCTGGCAGGTGAGGGCGAGGAGCTGTAGCTGGAGGTCGCAGCCGAGGAGCGGCTGTCCCCACACGCGCTGAGAGGAGCCCGTGCCGCCTCCTCACCCAAACCAGGCTGGCTCCCGGCTGTCCTGGTCACTCCTCTGCCCGTGAAGCTCGCTCCGGAATAGCAGCAGATCTGCGTGCAAGCAGACGGCCCTTCGGAATTAACCTAGCCTGCCTCTCCCTTCCTCCCGAATATGTAGGTCCCCCGAGCATCCGCGCCATGAAGAACATAACAGCGGTCGCGGGTAGGGACACTTTCATCAACTGCAGGGTCATCGGGTACCCCTATTACTCCATCAAGTGGTACAAGGACTCTCTGCTGCTGCCCGACAACCACCGCCAAGTGGTCTTTGAGAACGGGACCCTGAAGCTGATGGACGTCCAGAAAGGCATGGATGAAGGAGAGTATCTGTGCAGCGTCCTGATCCAGCCCCAGCTCTCCATCAGCCAGAGCGTCCACGTCACCGTCAAAGGTGAGAGGGTGGGGACGCTGCCCCTGGATGGGAGGGAGAGCTCGTCCAGGTTGCGTTTGGGATCTCCCTGGAGTGGGACGGAGGCAGAGGAGCACCACACAGGGAACTGCATGGCCAGGTGGTGGCTGTGCTCTGTAGTCACCGGGCATGGGAGCTCAGCTCAGCCCCTGGGAACTGGCTTGGCTACTTGGTCCTGCCTGCCGCCGGCAGCTGCCCCGAGCCACGCCGTATCCATTTCCCCTTACAAGTGATGGAGCAAGGATTTATGGTGTAAACATAACGTATTAAAACATCTAACCTTTGCTTGGATCACCTTCACCGATGTTTTTCTGTGTGTGCTAGCTTTTAAAAAAATAATACTCTCGGTCTTCCGAGCGCACAGAACATCTTAAAAGCTTCTCCAGGCCATCAATTATTCAGCCCCATTGAGGGAGCTATCAGTCCTAATGAATTGAGCCGGATGCATTCCCTCCCAGTGACTGGCCGAGATTGCGCTGGGAGCGCACGGCGCTCCCGGATCTCCCGTCCTCAGGAGTTGTCGGGTCGCCTCCGCCCGTCGCCAGCTCGGTGTTTGCAGTAAATCATTCAGACAAACACGGCGGCGCTGGGGACGGAGCCGGCCAATTGTCATCCTGCCTCTCCCCCAGCAGGGGATTCGTGCACTGGATTTACTCTGATCCCCCTCCCTCCCCTCCCAGCCACCATTTTCTTATTGGGAATCAGGTTAGCGAGAGCGCGCATGAAGCTGATTAGAGATGCTACCACTTGATTAGCTAATGCTCTTCTCCAAGGCTTCCAAAGGGGAGAGGAGGCTCTGGATAACCTGTCTAAGGGCGGTGCAGGGAGGTCTGCTTGCCCCTGGGGTCTGCAGGGCTTGGCCAGCCCTGCTTTCCTCACCTCACATAAATCCCTGTCCATGTGGAGCCCCAGGGCTTGGAAAGAGGCCAGAGATGCCGGTCTTGTCTTGGGACGAGTGGGACAGGCAGGGCTGATGTGGGGGGACCATCTCGGGGTGTTTGTGAACAGTTAAATAACGGGATTCGCAGGAGGGGTGCAGGATGCTGAGGTTCAGCCGAGGATCTGTGTATCCTGGGAAGCCACCGCTACTGAACCCTTCCCAGTGTGGATTTACTGCCTCGATTAGTGGCCGGTGACGGGCTGAGGAAGGCGAGTGGGCGGGAGTGCGGTGCAGCACGGGCCAGACGTCTTCATTCCGCTGCTGAAGATTTACACCCAGCCCCTCTGGCTGAATTCCTCATTTCCTCCGGCCCTTGGATAAAAGGCCTGTGGAAAAGAATAGCAAAGGCCCTAGAAGAGAGTCAGAGAGTGAATAAACATAACTGTGTAGCACAAGGAGCGCAGGGTGCCGTGGAGCACCATAAAGCTTTTACGGCCCCAAGTGCCTGGTGACCGCATGAAATGCCACCAGTGAGTTACGCGGGTCCTTCCGATCACGCAGCAGTAAAAGCTTTACAATTCCCCCTGGCACTGCTCCCCCCGGGAACAGGGACGTGCAGGCAGCCCCCAGCCCTGTTCATGAGGCGTCACCCCCATCTCGTGCTGAGGGAAGCTCCTGCCCAGGTGTAGCTGCTGCTGCTTAGCCAGGGAAACCCAGGATCCCAGTTTCAAACCTCCCCACTCCGTAAGGCTTTGCTGCTCGGGCGTGCTGCTGGGGCCTCTTCCCTGCACTTCCCCAGCAGCACAATCCAGAATCCAGCCTCCTCCAAGGTGCCCTGACAGCTCCTTGTTCCCGCAGACATCTTCGAAGGTTTTAATTAATCCCATGTGGGTTGGTGCCATCCTGGGGCTCCTGCTCGGGTGGCTGCAGCGTTTCGAGAAGCGCGGGGCTGACGCGGTGCCGGGGCACTGTGGGGTGATGCTTCAGCTCATGGGAAGGCAGAGGCTGCTCACAGAGTCACCTCTGGACTGGAGCTGCTGGGATGGGCTCTGCAGTGGTGCCGTGAGCAGGGTGCTCCGGGCTGCAGCCAAGCGAGAGCCCGGAAGCTCTAGAGAAAGGAGAATCACAGTGGAAGTGATCTGGGAAGGAAAGGAGAGTCGTGAGCTCTGTTTGTGGGAAGCTGAAGCAGGGAAAGCTCGTCTGTCGGCCGGAGGGGCGTGTTTGGAGAGGCGCGGATCCACAAGCCCATCCCCGCTCTGCAATAGACTGCAGTGCATTCCCAATTAATTATTCATTAATTATGGAAAACAGGCAGCACTGGCTCCATGGCTCTGGCAGCTCGAGCCGCGTTGCTGTAGCCAGCAGAGGGACAGGCCAGCCCTTGCCTGTACCTGCCTGGTGGCTGTGGCTCCCACCTGGGGGACAGTGACAGCCCCTGCTTGCCTGTGCGCTGGACCAGGGAGCGGTGCCAAGACCTGAGTGATGGGATGGGCACAGGGTGGAGGTGGGGGCCCAGGGAGGTGCGTGGGGGTACAGGGAGCTGCCCCCGTGCCTGCATGAGAGGGCAGCTCCCCACCGGCAAAGGGACAATTGGCAGGCTGCTAATTTAATTATGGAGACTGCAGAACGAGGATCTCATCTACCAGGTGCTGAGCCTTGTTAAGCTAATTGTCTCCCTCTCTCCGCTTTCTTCCCCCTCCCACATTGCCAGAGATGCTGCGGTTGCCTAATTAAGTTATCAGAAAGATAATGGCTGGTTCTGAATCCAGCGCCTTTAAGAAAAGCATCCATCTAATAATGGCTTTTCTGGGAGTGGATAAATGCTGAGGTGGAATTTCGGGTGGCACATGCTGGGGGTGGCCGGGGCTTTCCCCAGTGCAGGGTCAGCGTTTCTCCATCCAGCTCTCAGCAGGGTGGCCCTGCCAGGTGGGAGAAGTCCTCCAGCTGTTCTCTGCTTGATGGCACCTCCTGCTGTCCCCTGGCCTCGTTCCTGGTGGAATCAAAAGCCTCTCTTAGTTTCTGGGCCGCTTCTCCTCCTGGGACAGGATCTTCCCCAAGCCCCACTGCAGGAAGGCTTTCCTGGGATGGGCTCTCCAGCATTCTCTGCCTCTCCCCTCGACAGTCCCTCCACTGATCCAGCCCTTTGAGTTCCCGCCTGCCTCCATCGGACAGCTCCTCTACATCCCCTGCGTGGTCTCCTCCGGGGACATGCCCATCCACATCACCTGGAGGAAGGACGGGCACGTCATCCTCTCCGGCTCTGGGGTCACCATCGAGAGCAAGGAGTTCATGAGCTCCCTGCAGATCTCCAGCGTCTCCCTCAAGCACAACGGGAACTACACCTGCATCGCCAGCAACGACGCTGCCACCGTCAGCCGGGAGCGGCAGCTGATCGTGCGGGGTGAGCCTGGGGGATGACCCGGCCACCTGCATCCCGCCCGGGCCGGTGGGAGAGGGAGGGTGGGCAGCGAGGGAGGGAAGCAGAGGGAAGCTGGGGGGATGAGGAGCAAGGCTGAGCCACGGCACCCCCGTGCCCACACACAGTGGGGAGTTGTAGGGATCTGATGGGGATTTTCCTGCAGTGACCGTCCTTTCTCCCAAACTCCTCAGTGCCTCCTCGCTTTGTGGTCCAACCCAACAACCAAGATGGCATTTACGGAAAAGCCGGGGTGCTGAACTGCTCCGTTGACGGGTACCCCCCTCCAAAAGTCATGTGGAAACACGCTAAAGGTAGGGATGGGTCACGGCACTGTGCGGGGATGTCACCAGAGGCTGGGGAGAGTCCCTGGGGCACGGCAACCCCAGCTCCGAGCCTCCTGGGCTCTCCTCTGCCTCGGCTGAGTTTTGTGTCTCTGTGTCCCCTCCCAGGAAGTGGCAACCCCCAGCAGTACCACCCCATCCCCCTGACGGGCCGCATCCAGATCCTGCCCAACAGCTCCCTGCTCATCCGCCACGTGCTGGAGGAGGACATCGGCTACTACCTCTGCCAGGCCAGCAACGGCGTGGGCACAGACATCAGCAAGTCCATGTTCCTCACCGTCAAGAGTAAGTACCTGGGGCTGCGCCGCGGGGCATCGTCACGGGGACAGGGACCTGCTCCTGGCACGGCCACAGCAGTGACCAGGGGAGCAGAGGCGGGCACCGGGAGGGTGGCTGTGGCTGTGGGACGTGGGGTCACCAGCAGAGCCTGGTCCGGTGCAGCCTCCTCCTCTGTTCTGAGGGTTCCAACCGCACCAGCCGCGCTCCAGCCTGGGCTCTGCGCATCCCCGCGATCGATGCAGGGCACGGGAGGGCATTGATTCCTCCCCTCCAGGGACCCGCTTCCCTTTTGCTATTAAACACACTTTGTCTTTAATAAAACCAAGCAATCAATCTACATCATCCAGGAGGAAAGGAAATAGCTGGGCTGCTTTGACAGGGATGGGCTGGGAAGTGTTGTTAGACACCGTGTTTGAACTGTGTGTGTTATTGGATTGCTCTCCCGTTGCTATCAGCAGAATGTATAATTGCCAGCTCCGCGTTATTTATTTGGCTTGTTGCTGCCAGGAGCATTCAAACCTCCAAAAGGAGGTGGTGGAGGGGGTCCAGCCCCACCACCCTCACTCCTGGTGTCTCCAGAAGGGGTTGGGGTTGGGACTGGGCCCAGAAGGACTGAACTTTGCCCTGATCGTGCTGGGAATGAGGCAGCGAGCACACTGTGCCAGAGGGGATGGATGCTGCAGGTGAAGCTGTGGGAGCCACCACCCCCTGGTTGTCCACCCAGGATGCCGTGGGCAGAGGGGATGTGCAGCCCTCTCTGGTCACCGCCGTGCCCTGGCCTCCCCTCCCCAGCCCTGCGCTTTCTCTCCTGACACCGGCAGCTGTTTCTCTCGGGGGCTCCTCCCCTCCCCACCCAGCCTCTGCCTTTTCAGGTTCCCATTCCCCTCCCTGTCAGCTGTTTAATTTATCCCTCCGACTGATGAATCAAACCCAACGACTTCAAACAAGGCACTTCAATGAGGTGCAGGTACAAAGTCGAGGCGATTAATCCCGAGTGAGCGTGCGAAGTCTGGGAGCCCGAACTGGTGCCGTGTCCCTGCTATCTCCTGTAATTGCATCCCAGGACAGGTTGCTTGCTGACTTGAATAGCACATAACCTTATTATGCGAGTGCTTTTGCATCTCCCGGAGCCCTCGCCGCCTTTGAAAAGGTTTGGATGAATAGGTAGACGAAGCGCCACAGCCAATTAAGCACTGGATGGGCTCTTTGTTTTGTTTCATTTTGGGGTTTTTGTTTGTTTAGTGAAATGTCAGCCCAATTAAAGGGAGATCAGCACTGGCTTTCCCTGAAAGTCAGGCCACAGCGGACCGAGTTAAATGAGAGTTAATCAGAGCCCAAACAAAGCGTGCTGGCCGTCAGCAGGGGAGAGGGGAGTGCCACAGCCAGCTGGTGTCACACATCCCCTGCCCCGATACCACAGCGAGGGGCTCTGGGGGAGAGGTGGGACAGCCAGGTAACACGCTGGACAGTGTGTGCTGTCCTGGCCGAGTTCCACGGGCTTGGCAGAGCCAGGAGGAGCTGGATGCTGCTTTGGTCGGGGGGTGGGTGAGGAGAGCCACCAGATTTGCTTGGGGAATGTCACCCGTGGGGTGGAGGCTTCCCTGTCCCTGGGTGCCACGTCCCCTGGGCTCCCACAGCACGGCAGCCTGTCCTTCCCTGCTCTGGGAAGGAACTCGCCAGCACCCAGCCGGGTGTAGCGCGGAGTGGAAGGTGGGGAGTGCTGGAGCAGCCGAGCGTGTGCCCGAGGGGACAGCGGGCTGGGCTGGGCGCAGGTGAGGGGCCCAGCAGCGCGTGATAAATGCATTTAGCACATGGCTGCACACCTGCCCGGGTGTCGAGGGCGCGTGGGATGGGGACGGTCACGTCCTCGGGGGTCCTGCCGGCTGTGCCGGAGCGGCAGCGCCCTGGGCACTGGGGAGGGGGCTCCTCTGCCTGCTCCGTGCCAGCACATCGATGCCAGGGGTCCAGCCAGGGGGCAGGGAGAGGGGTCTCTCTCTGTGGTCGTGGCACAGCCGTGTTTGGAAGTTCGCTGCCACACAGCACGAGCATAACTGATTGCTTCCATGCAATTTGAATTAATCTCATGCTTCAGGTGAAACTCAGCTAATCAGTGTAGAAAGGAAGCTGAGACGGGTGCAATCAAATTAACATCACAGAGCCAGCTCCAAACAAGAAAGAGGGGGGCGAGGGAGGCAGGCACAGCCCTTGTCACCCTTGTCACTGTTCTCATTCAGTTGTCACCAGCGCTCTGAGAAGCGGCTCGTGCCCCAGCCGGGTGTGGGACGGCGGAGCGTGCTGCTGGCTGTCGGCTTCCTTTGTTCCCAGGCTTATCTCTGCCCAGCCAGCGGGACCAGCCTCTGGTTGTGGCCTTGTTAACAAGGCCGTGGGCAGAGGCAGAGGCTGGGGGGGTGGGCTGGGCCCTGGAGGGCACAGAAGGCGTTGGAGGTGAGCTCTCCTCGAAGGAAGCCCGTCTGCCCAGAGTGCTGCCTGAGTTGTGGCTGATGCCACATTATTGATGCCCCTGCACCCAGGAAGGGATCACAGGCTGGTCAGGAGCAGCCCCCAGCCACCCTTGGAGGTCCCTGAAGCCAGCCCCAAACAGTGTGGTCCCTCTGTCAGCTGCAGAGCTGCTCCAGGGCAGGTGTTGGGCACCAGTGCCCCAGTCTGTGCTATCCTCACAGCTGCTTGGGGTTTTCTTGGGGCTTGTTGTGCTCTTTTCCTGCTCTGGACTACGTGCAGCTCCCTTGGGACCCTGGCAATTGAGAGAAGTTGATATGTTTACATCCAAGGAGCTGCTTTTAATCAAACATCAATAAGTGCATTTCAGCGAAGCAGAGCCTGAAACGGAGCTGCTCTCCTGGGGCCTCTGCTCGCTGGGAAGGGCCGATGTAGCCAAGGCTGCTGCAGCCCTGAGGGGCTGTCCGGCCCCTTCGGCCGCTCTGCTGCTGCACTGTCCTCCAGCCTGGGCTGAACGAGGGCTGAGTGCAGGGACCACATCCCCAGTTTGCCAAATAGCAGGGTGGTCCCTCAATGGTTTTCCATGGCAGGAACTGGGCACCGTGGGCAGGAGCCTGGCAAGGGCTGCCAAAGTGCCGGGACTGGGTGCTGAGCCCCTGATCCGGCTGTGTGTGCCCTTGCGCTGTGCTGTGCAGTCAGCCCTGCTTTGGGGCAGGTGCAAGAGCCCCTGGCTGCCCCTGTGCTCTGTCCTCATCCCGATGGGACATGGGATGCTGGGGCTGGGACAGGGACAGTCCTTCCCAGACCTGCCTCTGTCCCAGTGTATCTGTGGCCTGGGGCTGCAGGCAGGCAGAGGTGTCAGAGCACGGGCAGGCAGGGGATGGGACAGGGCAGAGTTAGAAGAAGTCTTGGGCTGTTTCTTGTAACCCTTTGTGCCCCAGGCCACAACACCCCTGCTCTTTGCCATCCCCCACCAGCTCAGAGGCGGCCGTGCTGCCCTTGGGGCGGGATTGTCACACCGGGCACCAGGCTGGGCACCGCACTGTCCTGCACCCCACAAACTCCGGCAGCTCCGGAGGAAAGGTTTCCTTGGCTGTTAATTGAATTACATTGCCACAGAAAGCCGAGGAGTCGTAGCTCATTAGAGCCTCTCGTGTCCCATTAGAACAGTGTGTGTTGCCTTTGCGGATTGTCATTATCATACATTACTGCAGGACTCAGCACTGCTGTTTGTTTATGCATTACATTTTTTTCTGCTTACCCAGCCTGCCCTCGGTCCCCCAGCCCGTTCCTCCTGTGTGGCGCCTGCCACAGCCAGCCCACTGCGTGGCACTGGGCTGGCACAAAGGGCTTGGCTCTTGGAGCAGGGAAGAGCCAGGCCGGGGATCAGTACAGCACCCTCACAGCACGGATCAGCCATCCCCATCTGTGCTGCAGCCACTGCTCGAGCACCTCCGGGTTCTGCACCCCAGCCAGGCAGTGACCATGGCACAGGGTGTCTCCACTGGCCCTGTTTGCATATTGGGGTGGCTATGAAAAAAAAAACCATCTCTGGCATCTGCATTGCAAAGGCGGCCTTGCTGATGGGAAATCACACTCTGTATTCTGCCCAGGTTTATACGAGTGAATTATGCAAATCCGTGATGGAAAACATTCTTCCTCTCATCCTCGGGAGTGTAAAACCTTAGTCAATAATTCATACCCGCACGTCTCAGACTGGAGGCTTTCTCTTCATTATAGTGTGCACTTGGTTATTTGTCTTTCACGTTTTATTGTCTACCCCGGTGTAATGCTATGCATTATAAAATTTATCTGCTTCATTATTTTATGATCCTGAGCTGTATAATGCAGCGAGACGGTTCCGCTTCGGGCTGCGGGGCCTCTCGGCAAGAGCCGCGTGCACCGTGTCCTCGGTGGGTCCGTGGGCTCCGCGGGGCCGCGCAGCCACAGGTGGCACCCGCCCGTCCCCCGGGCACACAGGTGACACTTTGCCTCCCCGCAGTCCCGGCCATGATCACCTCCCACCCCAACACCACCATCGCCATCAAGGGCCAGACCAAGGAGCTGAACTGCACGGCGCGGGGCGAGCGGCCCATCATCATCCGCTGGGAGAAGGGGGACACCGTCATCGACCCCGACCGCAACATGCGCTACGCCATCACCACCAAGGACAACGGCGACGAGGTCATCTCCACCCTCAAGGTGAGGGCTGGGGCTCCTGCGCCTGCCTGGGCTGCTGAGGGTCTCGCTGGGTGTTGGGAGGGAAGAAAGGGGGGTGCGGGGAGGGTGTGGGTGGTCCCTGGTGGGTGTCACAAAGCCTGGCACTGTGCTGGGCTCCCTGGGTGGCAAGGCCGAGCCCAGCGGGGTGGGGTGTTAGGAATGCCATGGGAGGGATTGCAGCTCCGGTGAGTGGCACTGCGGTGGGAGCAGGCAGCAATGGCAGGGGAAGGCAGGGGACAGTGCTGGGGGAACTCAGCCTGAATTGGCTCCTCTCCCTGGAACGTTGGCAGCTGAAGCCAGCCGACCGCGGGGACTCCGTCTTCTTCTCCTGTCACGCCATCAACTCCTACGGCGAGGACAGAGGCTTGATCCAGCTCACTGTCCAAGGTACTCCATCCCCCGTGCGTGAGCCCCGCGGCGCAAAGCCTTGCTGAGAGGATCCCCCTGCTCCTGTGGGGCTTCTCTGCCTGTGTCCCTAACCTGCCTGCGTGTCCCCAAGAGCCCCCTGACCCGCCGGAGCTGGAGATCCGTGAGGTGAAAGCCCGGAGTATGAATTTGCGATGGACGCAGCGGTTCGACGGCAACAGCATCATCACCGGGTTCGACATCGAGTACAAGAACAAGTCAGGTAGGTGACAGTGATGTCCCCTCCCCGTGCCACAGTGGGGCTGGGGGCCGGCCTGCACAGGCGGGTGTGGGACTGCCCCACCGGTGCCCCCAAGGGAATATTCTGCATCCCGGTTCCTTTGATGAAGAAAGGAAAGAGCAGCATAAATGAAATACGGTAATTTCTGTTGGATGGGAGCATTTGAAAGGGAATATTAAAAGAGACAATATTTGTAAAAAGTTGAACCCCGATGTGCAACGGCGAGAGAGAGAAGCAGCGCCTCTCCAGAGGTACAAAAGCTAGAGGCGCTTGGGGGCCTCACCTGCCTGAGCACGGCCCCCTCGGCACTGCGGACCCCGGACGGGATTCAGGTGCTGACCCTCCTGCCTCGCTCTGCCGCTTTTCCAGATTCCTGGGATTTTAAGCAGTCTACACGCAACATCTCCCCGACCATCAACCAGGCGAACATCGTGGACCTGCACCCCGCCTCTGTGTACAGCATCCGCATGTACTCCTTCAACAAGATCGGGCGCAGCGAGCCCAGCAAGGAGCTCACCATCAGCACCGAGGAAGCAGGTGCTGCTCTGGGCTCCCCGGGATGGTGGGCAGGGGGAACACGGGGGCTGCAGCCTAGGGGGGAACTGGCTGAAGTACAGCTCTCCTAAAGCCAGGGGTTTTCCTAGTGAGGAGCTCCTGAACCTTCTCAATGTCCTCTTTTGTGTTTGTCTCTCCGCAGCTCCCGATGGCCCTCCGATGGATGTCACCTTGCAGCCGATCACGTCCCAGAGCATCCAGGTCACCTGGAAGGTGAGTGAGGCTGGGACGGTGCATGGGCTTTCCCTGGCCGTGGGGGCTTGGCCAAATGCTGTCCCAGCTTGTCCTGAGAACCAGCATGTCATCAATGTTATTAGAATCAGGAAGAATTCCCCAGGAAAAAGGAAAACCTGGAGGCTGGGCAAGCAGCTCACCTTATTGCACAGGGCCCTTATCAGTCGTGTTTTACAACAAGCTCGTTATCTCGTAGGGTGTCCATGGGGGACCATGGGGCAGAGAGGATAAATATGTAAAAACTGAGGTGCTGGGTTGCAAAGTGTTTGAGCAGAGATCAATAAAACTTAGAATCGGATTTATTTTTCCAAAGCTGCCTAATGAAAAATAAAATTGATTATAAAGTTAGGACTTGGGAATGAACTGCTAAGTCAATAAATTTAGGGTTCCAGCTTCTCCCCCCCTCCCCTTAAGCACTGAAAAACAGATTAATGAAAAGTAAGATTCACTTGAAAGATAAGTCACTTCGTTTTAGGAGTATTTCAGCAAGATGGATCGCCCTGGCATTGTAACATAAATTTGCAATCAACCCTATTGATTTCTTAATGCTTTAGAGAAATATTGTTAAGATTGATCTCAATCTGGCCTCTCAGGCTGCCAGACTTGGGATTTCTCCTGCTCCGGTTGGGGACTGGTGCTGTCCAGGCAGCACTTTCCTCTCCGCTGGCTCTGAGGACCTGCTGGACTTTTTTATCACTATTTTGCCACTCAGTGAAAAGTGGGGAGGAAAAACAACTTGAAAGCCTTGAGAAAAGACTCTGGGGAGAGGTGGGTTGGGGCACAGAGCCCTGTGAGCCTCCCACCCTCATGACACCGCTCCGTCCTGCCCTCATTGTCCCTCAGGCCCCGAAGAAGGAGCTGCAGAACGGGGTGATCCGTGGCTACCAGATTGGCTACCGGGAGAACAGCCCGGGCAGCAACGGGCAGTATAGCATCGTGGAGATGAAGGCCACGGGGGACAGCGAGGTCTACACGCTGGACAACCTCAAGAAGTTTGCGCAGTATGGGGTGGTGGTGCAGGCGTTCAACCGCGCGGGCACGGGGCCCTCGTCCAGCGAGATCAACGCCACCACGCTGGAGGACGGTAAGGATGGCCCAGTGACCGAGCCGGGCACTCTGCTCCCCAGGGCCAGGTCCCACCTGGGGGACCCTCGGTTGATCCCCATCCCATCACAAGCAGGTCTGGGGTGGTGGCTGTGTGCGCCCTCACAGCTCCCTGGGAAGGAACTGGGAGCACAGGGGTATCGGGACACCCGTGGCACTGGGTTTGTGGCACAATTAAAGGGTGCAAGGTGGATTTAGGCACTGTCGAAGTGCCGGGCAGGTTTCCATCTGGGACATGGTCACTGATGGCCTTGGTCGTTTTAAAAACAATGAGGAAAAAGTTTTGCAGCGCGTTTGCTCAGCAGTTTTTCATACTTAATTAAGGCTCTCGTTAGCCTGTCAAACCGCGATCGTTTCCTGGCTGCATTAGCACTCCTCCCGGGGTATTCAAGGGCCCCTGTTTTAGCAATAGTGTCTTTTCCATAATTATATTACCTTCATTTCGTTCAAACGGACTATCTGTATTAGTTTATTATACTCTGTCCCTAATTACATGGTGCTTATATTTTTGCACCTAAGTAATATGAAACAATAATCATTTTCAAAGAGGATCGTTACGGTGATGTATTATCATTTAAATGCTCATAAAAATTAGAGTTACCTCTTGCGGGGCAATGGGATCTAATTACCTCGCATCCAGCCAGCTCTCCCACTCTCCCCTCGCTGGGAAGCATCCTCCCTGTCACCACCAGCACAGGGTTCACGCCCACCTCGCTGGCCCAGGAGAAGGAAAAGTGCACGTTGGAGGCAGAGCGCTGCCAGGCAGGACTGGCTGAGCGGCTCCAGCAGCACAGCGGGGTCCGTGTGGGTGCAGTCAGGGTGGCTGTGTGGGGCACGGCTCCTTCAGCCTGGCACCTCCATCCTCCTGCTGACTGCCCTCCTCGTCCATCCCCTCCCCAGTTCCCAGCCAGCCCCCCGAGAACGTGCGGGCCATCTCCATCACCTCGGACGTGGCCGTGATCTCCTGGTCGGAGCCCCCGCGCAGCACCCTCAACGGGGTGCTCAAGGGGTACCGGGTCATCTTCTGGTCCCTCTACATGGACGGAGGTGAGCGCTCGCGGGGAGCGGGTGACCGGGGAGGCGGGGGGTGGCGCAGGGGCTGACCGGCCCTGTCTCCTGCAGAGTGGGGCGAGATGCAGAACATCACGACCACGCGGGAGCGGGTGGAGCTGCGGGGCATGGAGAAGTTCACCAACTACAGCGTGCAGGTGCTGGCCTACACCCAGGCGGGGGACGGCGTCCGCAGCAGCGTGCTCTACATCCAGACCAAGGAGGACAGTAAGTGGCACTGCCACCCGCTCGTGCCGAAGGGCTGGAGCGGCTGCCGGGGCACAGGGGAAACCCCCCGTGTACAGCCACGGGCAGGGCATCTCCCTTTCCCTCTTTTTCCTTTTCCTTAAGTGCGGATATTTAAATATTTACACCCCGCCTGCCCTACTTTAATGCCATTAGCTCGCTAGCAGAGCTGGGCCTGTGTCCTGGGAAGCGCCAGATGCTGGGAGGGAGGCGCAGCTGGGCAGGGTACGGCTGACAGATTAAGGAGATGGCCATTAAAAGCCAATCATGATTTCTAAACCAGAGCTTGGGCTGCAATTAACCCTCCTGCCTCTGGCTCACATGGGGACTGGAGCCACCCGTGGAGAGGTGTCCTGCAGGCAGACCTGTCCCTGCCTGTGTGTGACGCCACCACTGCAGCTGCTTCCCAAGGTGTGGTTGGGATGCCAGCCCCACAGCAGGATGCTGTCACGTCCCCCAGCTGGGCAGAGACCTTGAAGACCTCCTGGCACCAGCTCTTCCACGCTCTCCCTCCTCAGTTCCAGGTCCCCCAGCCGGGATCAAGGCTGTGCCGTCCTCTGCCAGCAGCGTGGTGGTGTCCTGGCTGCCTCCGGCCAAGCCCAACGGCATCATTCGGAAGTACACCATCTTCTGCTCCAGCCCCGGCTCGGGCCAGCCGGTACGTGATGGGAATGGGGCTGGGAATCGCCACAGTGTGCCAGGGAATGCTGAGCCGGCCAAGCAGGAACGGGAGGGAGAGCTGATGCCAGGCGGCAGCAGCAGCGGCAAAGACATCTTGGGGTGCACTGCAGAATTGTCCAAGGGCATCCATGGGCACTGTGCACCAGGGAACGGTCCCATCATCTCTCTGTTCCCATCCTCTGGCATCTGCCCTGCTCAGCGCTTGCTCCAGAGGGGGAAACATGCCAGCAGCTGACCGAAAATGAAATAGAAATCCAACCTGGCCCCATCCCTCCTTGGTGAGGGAGAGGTTGATGGGAGGTCTGCAGACTAGTGCTTATCAAAAGCTCCTTCTCAAACTCATTTCACTATCTGAGCCTCTGGTTTCCAGGGCAACATAATCTTTTCATCAAAGCAACTGGTAAAACCGCTGGGATCCGATATTGTTTTCTTGGCATCTTGTCAAAACTGTCATTTGGGTAAAAAAAAATTATGTATACTATACAATATTCATATAGGTGTGTCTGCTTTGGGGTACGCTCACGTCTGTGTCCCCGCAAGGGCACACGTGTGCCGATGGTGAACGCGCGGGCACCTGCCTGGTCACACTGAAATGCACCCATCCGGTGCCATGGGGGTCGTGGAGCCCCATCGCTGCCCGGTGCTGGCACGGTGGCACAGCCGGGAGCTGTGCCAGGCAGTCCTTCCCCTCGTGGCGTGCTTGGGGCAGGGGGACTTTGTCCCCGGTGCGATGGGGACTGGCCCCGGTGCTTGCACGCAGCCAGCCCTGTCCGCAGGGCCACCGCAGGGTTGGGGGCAGTCGCTTTGGGCGGTGCAGGAGTGACCCCGCGCGGGTTTTGGGGACCCTTTGGGCTCTCGCTGTGCCCACAGAGGGTTTGGGCCAGCCCGGCTGGGGTTGCCTCCGGGCCGGCCTTGCTGCGGCTTGGCGGGTGCCGGGGAAGCGTCCTTTCCCGGGAACGAGCCATGCCGGCGCAGCCATCTGTTCCTGGGCTCCAGCCCGGCTCCCTGGAGGAATCACGACACCAGCCGGCCCTCGCCGGCACTGAGGGATGGATGTGAGGAGAGCTGAGCCGCTGCCGCTCGGGATAAACCCGGAGCACCGCGGTGGGGTCGGGGGGTCTGAGGGTGATGGGGTGAGGGTCTCACAGAGGCTTCACCTTCTCCCGTGTCCCTCCCCGCAGGCCCCCAGCGAGTACGAGACCAGCCCGGACCAGCTCTTCTACCGCATCGCCCACCTGAACCGGGGCCAGCAGTACCTGCTCTGGGTGGCCGCCGTCACCTCCGCCGGCCGCGGCAACATCAGCGAGAAGGTCACCATCGAGCCTGCGGGCAAAGGTACGGGGGCTGCCAGCCTGGGGGGACACCGCGCTGCTGGGCCCTGCCCCATGGCCCGCAGGAAGCGACGGCTGGGTGACCCCGGGGCAGAGAAGGGGCAGCACGGGGGTCCCGGGCCTCCTTACAGCTCGGGGGGTCTGCGCACGGGGCCTGCCCCCCCAGGCTGACCTCCTCCTTGCCCCCAAGCCCCCGCCAAGATCATCTCCTTCGGAGGCACTGTCACCACGCCGTGGATGAAGGACGTGAGGCTGCCGTGCAACTCCGTCGGGGAGCCGGTCCCTGCCATCAAGTGGACCAAGGACAGGTATGGAGGGGGCTGCCAGCCGTGCTGGTGGCTGGTGCCAGCTGCACCGCCCTGGCTGTGTCACACGCGGGTGATGTGCCACTTCTCCTCCCGGCAGCGAGGACTCGGCCATCCCGGTGACAGTGGACGGCCACCGCCTGATCCAGGCCAACGGGACGCTGGTGCTGCGCTCGGTGAAAGCCGAGGACTCCGGCTACTACACCTGCACCGCCACCAACACCTGGGGCTTCGACACCATCATCATCAACCTGCTGGTGCAAGGTGAGGGCTCCCACCTCCGTGTCTGCTTGCCCGGACGCGCTCCATCCCCACTGCCCAGTGCCCGAGGCCTGTCCTGCATGAGGGGCTCATGCTGGCCCAGGGATGACTGCGAGGTCTCATTGCCGCTTTTAGGGGGCACAGTTTGGGGCACTCTGCGTGTGTGAGGTGCTCATGGGCTTTCCCTCCTCCCTAGTGCCCCCGGACCAGCCCCGCCTGACCGTCTCCAAGACCTCGGCATCGTCCATCACGCTGGCCTGGATCCCTGGGGACAATGGAGGCAGCTCCATCCGAGGTAGGGCTGCTGTGAGTGATGGGGCTGGTGCCAGCACCTCATCCCAGAAGCACGACTGGTTCCATTCTCATGGAACATGTTTTCAGGCATTTTTGTCTCTGCACCTCTGTTTCACCTTCCCCAAAATGCCTCAGAAATGCTTCAGAGTAAGGTTGATGCCTCTGAGCTCTTAGCAGGGGCAGCCAGCCCTCCTGAGGTGTTTGTGAGGTGTTTTGGACAAGCTGCAGGCACTGAGGTAGCTAATGAAGGGTGCATCATTGGGTGCTAAGGTGCTGGTTGCCAGGGCCAGTGCTGCTCCATGTCTCTGGCATTGGTGCCACTCTGAGCCCGCCAGAGCAGCACTTGTCCCGCATCCCTGACAGGCTGGGGGCTTTGGGAGGGCTCCAGGAGCATCCCAGCTTTCCCAAGTCTCCTTTCTGCTCTGATTCATCTCATGAATTATACGTTGAAACAGCTGCGTGCAGAGGGGGGAGCGGGGAGCGAGGAAGGAGACCTCGCTTACAATTAATTAAAAGCATGAAAGTAATTACAAGCAAATCTCCCCAGCCAGCAGCCTTTCACTCCAGCGGACTCTGTTGATAAATTTGGTTATAATTGGATTAGAAATATTAAAAACACGCCGCATGTACAAAATAAATAAATAAGCGGTGGCAGGCACCAGGGTGGGCGGTGTGGGGGTGTCAGGGCTGGCGTTGACACCACTGGGAATCACATGCCCATGGCCTTGAGAAGGTCCTGGAGTCACCATCCATAGGGAATCCTTGGTGGTGGGGAGGTGTGAGAAGTGTCCCCACTGCTCTGCCCAAGCCGGAGCTGGGTGTTCACAGAGCTCCTTCATGTGAACCCTCTGGCATTGCCACGGTGGTACCTGGGTGCTGTTGGCACCGGGGCCATCCTGCCAGCTCCGCCTTGTGCGGCTCGTTATGCACACAGCAAGGCAGGAAGCCTGCTCTTCCCTGCTGTTTTCATTTGAGAATTGGGTAAATATCCTGCAAAAATAGCCAAACCTACCAGTGCACCAGGAAAATTTGGTCAGCACGGCCAGGGCAGGAGGGATGTGCTGTCCTGGGATGCCCCGATGCCCTTGGGGCTGTCCCTGTGTCCCTGTGCTCTCCCGGGAAGCCCAAACCAGCCGTCTCCAGGCGCCTTGTTGACGGCAGCGTAACAGGTTTGCTCATCTAGGACACAGTGTGCTTCCTAATACTCTTCATCACGGGAGAGGAGGCGGTGTGCAATGACACAAGCAACTTCCCTGCAGCCTCCTGAGGGAGCTGCTTAATTCCGGCTTTCCCTTTATAGCCTCGCACCAGTCAATCACAGCGTGCACTCCCGTGTGGAAATGAGCAGTGGGGCCATCCTGGGGTGCTGGGGGCAGGCGAGGTGTGACCAGGGGCTCGGGCAGAGCTCTCAGGAGGTTCTGGGGGTGCCCACACTCCTCTTGTCTGTGGCTCCTGCCTGGGTCTGTGTGGTGGGCAAAGCAGGCAGTTTCCACCACCACTCATGAGCGTGCAGTTGGGCAGGAACTGGTGTGTGATGGGTGCCCTGGCACTGCAAGGCTGTGTTGGACTTGGGCACTGGCTGTGTGCCAGCCAGAACCCCTTCCCCTTGCCCATGTGCCCAGAGGTGACCCCCTTCCTTACTCCCACAGGCTTTGTGCTCCAGTACTCGGTGGACAACAGCGAGGAGTGGAAGGACGTGTTCATCAGCTCCTCCGAGCGCTCCTTCAAGCTGGAGAGCCTCAAGTGTGGCACCTGGTACAAGGTGAAGCTGGCGGCCAAGAACAGCGTCGGCGCCGGCCGCATCAGCGAGATCATCGAGGCCAAGACCCACGGCAGAGGTGAGCCCAGGCCGCGGCGTCCCTGCCCCGCCGGGGGACACGGGGGTCCCCTCCCCACCCTCCTGACGGCTCCTCTCCCGCAGAACCCTCCTTCAGCAAGGACCAGCACCTCTTCACCCACATCAACTCCACGCACGCCAGGCTGAACCTGCAGGGCTGGAGCAGCGGGGGCTGCCCCATCACCGCCATCGTCCTGGAGTACCGGCCCAAGGGCAACTGGGTGTGGCAGAGCCTGCGCACCAACAGCTCCAGCGAGGTGTTCCTGACGGAGCTGCGCGAGGCCACGTGGTACGAGCTGCGCATGAAGGCCTGCAACAGCGCCGGCTGCGGCAACGAGACCACGCAGTTCGCCACGCTAGACTACGACGGCAGTGAGTGGGGACGCGGGCTGGGGGACACGCCGCCAGACCAGGGGGGTCCCGGAGCGCTGAGCGCCCACCCGCCCGTGCTCTGCCCTAGGCACCATCCCCCCGATCAAGTCTGCCCAAGGGGAAGGTGACGACGTGAAGAAGCTCTTCACCATCGCCTGCCCCGTGATCCTGGCCACGCTGGGAGTGGCCCTGCTCTTCATCATCCGCAAGAAGAGGAAGGAGAAGCGGCTGAAGAGGCTTCGAGGTGAGATGGGATTGAGAGGCACAGCACACAGGACCCCAGACTGTGTTCCTGGACTGCCTCGTGCCCTAAACTGCTCCCTTACAAAAAACTGCTTGGTTTTTGTGTCTCCCGCACAGATGCGAAGAGTTTGGCAGAAATGCTGATCAGGTGAGTCTCGTATCTGCCTGTGGCTGGCTCTGGGTGGGCAGGCAGGGGAATGGTTGGTGCTGGGGGTGGTCCTGGCTGCATTTAAGCCCAGGTGCAGCCCTCACTCAGTTTCAGACCCTCTCTGGCTCACACCTGTGAAGGTTTTGTCAGTGCCTCTGTAGCACAGCAGCCCAGTGCTCCCGGCTGCTCCTGCCTGCCCTAGAGTCCCACACTGGAGCTTGCCTGGGCAGAGCCGAGCCCCGGGTGGGCTGGCTGGTGGCAATCCCCAGCCCCTGCCAGGCTGGAGCCGCCGGGGCTGTGTCCGGTAATGGGCGGGTCTGCGTCCCCTCTCACCTCACAGCAAGAATAACCGCAGCTTTGACACGCCGGTGAAGGGGCCCCCGCAGGGCCCCCGACTGCACATCGACATCCCGCGGGTGCAGCTCCTCATCGAGGACAAGGAAGGCATCAAGCAGCTGGGTAAGCACAGGCAAAGCTCCCATCCCCTGCTGCCCCACAGTGCTGGGGTCCCACGGATGGGCTGAGTGTGGGCCAGCGGGTACCCACACTGCCTGGCCAGAGAGAGGTCTGAGCTCCAGCTTCTTCCCACAGGGGATGACAAAGCCACGATCCCGGTGACCGACACGGAGTTCAGCCAGGCAGTGAACCCCCAGAGCTTCTGCACCGGCGTCTCTCTGCATCACCCGGCCCTGATCCAGAACACGGGGCCGCTCATCGACATGTCCGACATCCGCCCTGGCACCAGTGAGTGTGTGGGGCTGGGCTGGCTGTGCTGGGGGTTGTACACGCGGGGCGGGTGTGGGGGAACCTGTACCCTGCCACTGGCCATGCCCAAGGGCAGCTGCTGGGAAGGCAGAAGGGGCAGGCAGAGCTCCAGGGAGAGGGGACGGCATCCTGGCTGTGTGTGGGAGGGACCCGCCGTGACTCTGTCACCTTTGTGCCCCAGACCCCGTGTCGAGGAAGAGCGTGAAGTCTGCGCACAGCACCCGCAACCGCTACTCCAGCCAGTGGACACTCACCAAGTGCCAGGCGTCCACCCCTGCGCGGACCCTCACCTCGGACTGGAGGACAGTGGGCTCCCAGCACGGCATCACGGTCACCGAGAGTGACAGCTACAGCGCCAGCCTCTCGCAGGACACAGGTATGCAGGGCCAGAGCCTCCCTGGCACTGCTGCTGGCAGGCATCTGCTGCTTTGGGGCACACAGAGACCCCAAACTGTGAGTTCGGGATGACTGCAGAACTTATCAGTGGGATTGTGGAATCACGACTTGGTGGCCCTGAGCAGCCAGGGCTGTGCCCAGCTCTGTGGACAGATAGAATCATAAAAACTCAAAATGGTTTGGGTTGGAAGGGACCTTATTGCTCATCTTGTTCCACCCTTCCACTAGATCAGGCTGCTCCATGTCCTTGAAGGTGGCCGGGTTTATCCCAGCAGGGACAGCCTGGGCATCCCCATGACGTGGAAAAAGGCATTCCCGTGCCAGGGAGAGCTCCCAGGTAGGTGACACATCCTCTCCCCACAGACAAGGGGCGGAACAGCATGGTGTCCACCGAGAGCGCCTCGTCCACCTACGAGGAGCTGGCGCGCGCCTACGAGCACGCCAAGCTGGAGGAGCAGCTGCAGCACGCCAAGTTCGAGATCACCGAGTGCTTCATCTCCGACAGCTCCTCGGACCAGATGACCACGGGCACCACGGACAACGCCGACAGCATGACCTCCATGAGCACCCCGTCCGAGCCCGGCATCTGCCGCTTCACCGCCTCCCCGCCCAAGCCCCAGGACAGCGAGCGGGGCAAGGGCGTGGCCGTGCCCATCCCGCACCGCGCCAGCAAGAGTAGGTTCACATGGGCTCTGGGGGGGTCCTGCCTGGCCTCCTCCGTGCCCCAGAGCTTCCCGAAATCCTTGGGAGGCCTTCCCAGTCCTGTTTTCCTTGGCATTCTTGGTATTTCACCCCACACTGTAATGTTCTTTCTCTGTTGCTTGATGTTGTTGTTCCCCATTCCCTGGTATTTCATCCTTTCCTTGGTATTTCATCCATTCCTTGCTCTTCCACCCAATCTTTGGTATTTTTTTTCCCAGTTCCTTGGTATTTCTCCCCATTCTTTAGTATTCCTTCCCCTACCTTAGTATTTTTTCCCCTGCATTTTACTATTCCTTCCCATTCTTTGGTGTCCCTTTGCACTCCTTAATAGTCTTTCTCCACTCCCGGGTATTTTTCCCACATTTTTATTCTTCTTTCCCATTCTTTAATATTCCTTCCTATTTGTTAGCATTCCTTACTGTTCTTTCCTCATTCCTTGATATTTTTCATGTTTTTGGTTTTTTTTTTTTAGTATTCCTTTCCATTCTTTAGTGTTTCTTCCCATTTTTCAGTATCCCTGGCTATTCTTTACTCTTCCTTCCCCTTCCTTAGTATTCATTACCATTTTTTAATATCCATCAGTATTCCTTGTTATTTCCCCCCGCTAGTTTTCATCACTGGCCCCAGACCCTCAGTACCTTCCCCCCTCTTTGGTGTTCTCAGTATTGCCCCAGCTTGTTTTTAGTATTCCTCAGTGTTTATCAGTATTTCTCCCCATGCTTTAGTGTTCGTCAGTATTCCTCACTATTCCTTCCCTCTCCTCAGTGCCAGAACCCCGACAATCTCCCACCCCCCATTACCTCAAAACAGAACAATACCTGGAAGATATTTAAAAAATACACAGGTGGGAATTGCTAGTTAATTTATTTACTGATTACATAACACACAATATAATGGGACCATCTCTGCAAATTAGACCACATATTTTTATGGTATAGTTTAAACAGCACAGAGTGTTTTAGGTATAACACCATTGTCACCTTATAAAAAATGGAATTTACAGAACCTATTATAAAACATACAAGATTTAAGGCAATAGTGCTATAATAACACAAATATAACAATATAACACCTGTAAGAGACAATATAGTAATGCAGGGCCTTATATATATANTATATGAAAATATAGAATTTTCTATATAAAATATAGAAATTTATATATCAATATATAAAAATCTGTATTAAGAATATATAAATTAATGTATGAATATATATTCATACATGTATATATTTGCCTATAAAATATATAAATATACAAAATATATATTGAATATGTAAAAATGGATAAATAATAT
>VZTD01001038.1:943157-980262 GCA_013397725.1 Rhagologus leucostigma | reverse complement strand
CAGGTCTCAAAAACAGGGCGCCGGAGCCTACTCCAAGTCCTACACGCTGGTGTAGGGCCGCCGCCAGATGCTGCTCGTTTCCCCGCGCCGTTTATATTTAATTAACAAACTTGTACATAACGGACTCTTTTGTATAAATGAAGCTATTTTCTTCTTCTCCGAACAGAAAAAGAAACCAGGGCACAAAGAATTTGATGTTACAGATTTAAAAATATAATATATATGTAAACATATATATATATTTCACATCATTTTGAAAGGGGCACAAGGAAAGACTCAGCGACTTTTTTTTTTTTTTCTCTCCCTGATCTTGTCGGTGGTTTTAAAAAAGGAACGTCTCCGAGACATTGCATGCTATTTTACTGTTCTGAAAACAGCAGGAGTTGCTTCAATTTGCAAATGCTTATGTGTTAATACCTTTTTCTATGAAAAAAAACCCAGCGCTGTGTGCAATAAAGGTTATGTTTATACATGGGGCATTTGTTAAGTGGGCAGGGAATCAGGCAGAGCAGGGCTGGGGCAGGACAGGGCAGGAGAAGGGAGCAGGACAGCCCAGGGCAGCCAAAGTACAGAAATACTAAGACATGGCATTAAATATTAAAGAAAAATAAGGCGTGTACCCACCTGCAGAGCCATGGGGCAGGAGGAGGGTCAGGAATGAGAGCAGGGTCCTGGGAACAGTTCCACAGAGCAGGACAGCCCAGCCGTGACCAGACTGTGCCACAGCACCGAGTCCAGCTCCAGCCCAGGACGAACCGTGGTGCCAAACAGGAATCCTGGTCCAGCTCATCCAGAGGGGTGGACGGCTGCCCAGACCCTCGTGAGCCACGGCAGAGCTCTGGCAGCTCAAGGTAAGTGCAGGGTGGCTCCAGCATCAGAGCCAGCATGTGGCGAGGCACAGCAACTCCTCCAAGCAGAGTCTTGGTCCCTGGGATGCGTCACAGCCCCGCGCGGGAGCAGGAAAAGTGGCACCGCTGTCCTCTGTGACAGCTGAAACACATCCTGGTGAATCCAGCACAGTGCCCTGAATTGTGGAGCATCATGGCACAGAGCAGCACAGCACTGCACAGGTGCCCCAGGACACGGGGCAGCACACAGAACCACACTGAGACCCAGCAGCACCCCACACTGTAATTTGTTCTTATTTTCCCCTTAGTTTTCACCACCAGCCACACCAGTACCAGACCAAAGCAATGCAGGTTCTACCTTCTCCTTTCATACAAGGTTGTGAAAGCAAGAGCACTTGAAGCCCCGCGGGCTGCCAGCCCTCCTTACCTGCTCCAAAGGCAAAAAAATAGCTCAGGCCATTATTAACTCTTGTTTTAGTTACCCAAAGTAGAACTTCACCTTTCTGAGGAGCTTCTGGTGCTATCTGAGGGCTGATTAACTAACTGCACTTTCATTTCCTTCTTTCCTGTAATTTATAAGCTCAACTTTTCATCACTTTCCCATCCATGCTTGCTACCAACTGGTTTCAGCTCTTTCCTTACAAACAGATACATTTCCTATTTTAACTCAAAGCAGCAGTTGGAGTATCTATGCACAGATTTGTACCATTCTCTTTTTTTTTTTTTCCACTCTTGACAGGCTTTAATTCATCAGCTATAATCAAGCGCTGCAGAGGTCATTTTTTCAACCTCTCTCCTTGATTTTTTTTTTTTTTTAATTGCCGTACCCAAATTAAAATGGCATGCAAATACAGTGATGTTACTGCAGCTCCCACATGCGGCTTTGCAGTGCCCTTCCCAGCCTGCTGGCACGCTGGTCAGCAGATCCTCCTTTGCCATCTGGTTCTCCCTCACTAAGGTAGCTCCTGGAATCCTGCAGAGCTGGAAGGGCCTTGGCCAGAGCCTGGCAGCTGTTCACACCTCTGGGGCTTGAGAAACAAGCTGCTGAGCCAATTTCTTGCGCCCATTTTTTATAATTTTTGGCCATTATTCAGGTACCACTCAGAACTAACCTCTGCCAGGGAACATCCCATGTGGGGAGGCATCAGAGCACTTAAGATTTATAAACCATTACATAATACAGGTTTTAAAGCAAACCAAGTGCCCGGCCCTTAAAGCAGGGTCACAGCCAGGCAGCACCTCTAAAATACCAACCCTAGGCTTAGAAGAGAAATAGAAGGGGAAAATAGAATTAAAAATAGAAGAGGCAAGAAAAGGCAAGCGTGTTCAGCTGTGAGAGCAAGCAGATTAGCAAGATAAAAAGAGGAACAGATTAACAGAGATTAATACAACTTTATTGGAGTTGGCTAGTACAGATTTCCTTCTACATCTCAGCAAGGATTCCCCCCTTCCCTTCCCCAGCAGGCACAAGCCCTGGCCTTGCACAGCTCAACACAGCACAAGTTTCCAGCACTCCCGTGTGAGCCCCCACCACCCCCCTGGTCTCAGGGAGCTCCCTGCCCTTCACCACGGCAGGATTTGAAGGAGAACAGCCCATTCAGGCCATGCCAGCCCAGTTCTGCCTTCCAACAGCAAACAGACAAGAAGCCATCAAGCTCAGAAACACAGAGTTTTGTTTCAGGCCTGCCTTGCACAGCACTCCAGCCAGACCCTGGGCTCCCTGGCACAAACACCTTCCAGCTCCAGCTCCAGAGGAGGAGAGCCACCAGCACTGGGTGCCACCACAACCAAGCCCAGACAACAAATACCAGCAGCCCCAAGCTGATGGTAAGTAGGGACAGCTGGGGGCAGAGCCCTGGTAAGAAGGGCTGAGGGTAATTATGCCTGGAGACGACAACAAAGGGCTCCTGGGGCACAGCTCAGCAGCTCTGCACAGAAAATCCAACAGCACACCCAGTACACACGCTCAGAGCAGCCCTGGTCACAAGCCAGCAGCTCCTCCACGTCCTGCTGCTTCCCACAGACCCCCCAGCACCTCCTCACAGCAAACCTGCTGTTCCTCTGCTGGTCCAGAGCTCGGGGCTCTCCTATTCCCTTTCTCCAGCACTCAGGAATGGGTGCTCATGCCCAAACACCCCTGGGGTCCCGTCCCTGCCAGCCTGGGAGCTGAGCTCTGCTCAGCTTTGCTGCACCAGAAAGCCAGGCCAGGGGGCTGGGTGGGCTCCAAGCCCAACACCAGCATTACCAGAGGGCTGTCTCGGGAAGGACAGCGGGGTCAGCCCCAGGACACAGAGTCCCACCCAGCGCCTGCTCTGGAACCAGGACACCCCAACCAGTTCTCCCCTAGAAAATGTAAGACCAGCGCACCGCTCACCTCCTGCTCCCCTCGTAGCCTGCAGCACATTCCCTTGGCAATGCCCCGCTCCAGGCTGGCCCCTGGGCCCCGTGCTGGCCACTCTGCGGCTGGACAGAGCAGGGGACAAAGGCAGCTTTTCCACCCGGCTCCAGAGGCAGAGTGGAGGAGGTGGAGGCACAGGGGAGGGTTATTGGGGTTATTAGGGTGAAACAAGGCCCAGCTGGGCAGTGACCAGCCAGCACAACCAGCCTCAGCTGTGCAGGACCCCCCTCCCACCCACACAGCTGCTGGAGCTCACAGCATGACCCAAGGGCTGGCCAAGGCTCCCAAATGTGCTGTCACCCCCTGTGCCCTGTCCCCAACAGCCCCTCACCAGCTGTAACCTGGGCACAAAGTGATGCTGTCTGGGGAAGGACTGAGCAGGACAGAGAACTCCCTGTGAGCACCAACACAAGGGCAGAGAACCTACACCTGCACCAGGAGCTACGGATCGGGGGCAGGTTCGCAGTCACCACGGCCCGAAACGTCTCTGGGGTACGGAACAGACGAACAGGAGGGACAGTGCAGGCCACAGGTGGCTGCTGTGGCTACTTCTTCTGCTTCTGTTGCTGGTACCTCCTGAAATGGGTCTGGATGGTGATGGCTGCCCTCTCGGAAGGGTCAGTGACCTCGCTCTCCTTGCTGGCATCAGGGGTCACGTCACCTGGGGGGGCAACAGAGCATCACAGTGAGCACAGAGAGCCAGCAGCCCTGAACAGGCTCCACGGAGCAGGGCAGGGCTCTGGCATCACCCCCTCGTGGTCCAGTGGCATCCCCATTCCTCAGACAGGACAGCTGTCCTTGCTGCAGAGCTCATGGCACGAAACCACAACTCCACCGGCTCTCGGGGACATCTCCAGGGCAGAAGGAGCAGGGAACGGGAAGCAAAGCAAAGCCCAGCCTCCCTGGCAGTGCTAAGCCCTCTGTTTACACAGCTCCACTCCCCGAAGGCCGCGGCTTCCCCACGCTTAATCACCACGTATGATGCTCACTTACTTTCGCACACACAAATAAGATTAGAAAAAAGCCCGGCCCCGCGCAGCAATAAAGCTCTCACGCTGACAAATGGGAGCCCTCCCCACTCCCGCTTAATGTGGCATTAGGGAAGTATTGTGGAATTCAACAGGAACTGCATCAAAGCCACTCAGCAGTGCTCCTCTAAGCCAGTGTGTCACTGCTAAGCACCCCCCGAGCAGCCATCAGGAATCCTGGGGCCAGATGCTGCTGTATAAACTCACCGCTGTCACCTGAACCCATTTCCCTCCACAGCCTGAAAGAAACTGCAGAGTAAAAAGATAAATAAAAGGAGGGGGTGGGCTCCCCCCTGCCCTGCTCAACAAGACACAGTCAGCTGTGAATCCTGCCCAAGTCCAAGGGCAGAGGCTCAGGCCAGGCACTGCTGGGCGCTGCCAGGGTGAGCCCCGGCCGTGCAGCTCTGCCACAAACTCACCTGCCCGAGGGGCTCAGCCACTGGCAGCCCCAGACCTGCACCTATTTGCAGTGGAACCCTCAGCCCAGCACCCAGGCTGGGCACAGCTCCTGGGCCATGAGGAGGGATGGCACCCCAAGCCCCCACCGCCCGTTATCCGCTCAGCACCGAGAATAGAACTGCTCAAATCCTCTTTGCTGAGCACTGCAGAGCCTTGGAGACGAGACCGAAGAGAAGAGGGGGGTGAATTCCAGGTGGTTTTCTCAGAACAAGGCGAGAGGGGGCTGTTGTATGGGACAGCACGAGCATGACCCCACCCGAGTCAGTGGAGCAGGTTTCCTGGGAAGAGGGGAGCAGGGGTCTGCACAGACACACGGGTGGGGTTATATATTCAGCCCTGCACCACTGGGACCTTCACTGGCTGATGCTACACACGTTAACAAATACCTCACCATCAAATACCCCTTAATAATGTCACAGATTTGTGGAAGAAGGAAGAGGCCAAGGAGGAGGCAGGTACTGCAACGCCTGCTCTTCTGCTGCATCCACAGTCCCAGCCACGAGTTTCCCCCATCACTTGGGTTGTTTCGGTTTTTTTTCACTGCCTCCCTGCCTGCTCCACACTCACCTTTCTCTCCAGAAAGGGAGTAGATGCTGTTGTGCCGCGAGTTCCTGCCTCTCTGGAAAGGTAGAGAAATAAAATAAAAGTTAGTTCTATCCCAGGCAGAGGCAGTGAGGGCAGTCCCTTTCAGGCCAGCTGGGAAGCTTTCCACTGTTCACTCCCTTTAGGAAACTGAACATGCTTACTGCTGTTCCCTTAAAGAGTACTGATTAATTAATCTGCGTTTATAAAAAGACCTCCAAGGAGAGGCAGGAAATAGCTTTGCATCCAAACTCAGAGCTGTGAGATGCTCCAGTCCATGGATGGATGTTGGCACAGGCTATCCCCACTGGACCTGCATTTCAAACCAGTGAGACAGCCCCTACACCAGGAACCTGCAGCTCCTGGGCTGCCAGGTCTTCCAGGGGAAGTTCCATTTCTAAAAATAAGCTTGAATATGTCTGCAAATACCTCTCCAACATTTTCCAGCTTACCCTGCCCTCCCGGCTTTACATTTCCCCCTTGCCCACACCTCCAGGCTGCCTGGCTCACGGCTGCCCCTGCAGCAGGCACTGCCATCCCCTGAGCCCGGCTGTCCTGGCACTGCCAGCAGCCCTCACCTCGCTGTCCCGGCTGGTGCGGCGGCTCTGGGACACGCACTGGATCTGCCAGGGCAGGGGCTGGTACACCAGGTAAGGCAGGGGCTCCTCACGGAACAGGTTGGTCCCCAGCTGCACACAGGGAGGGTTTTCAGCAGGGAAGAGGACAGGAGAGGAAGAGGAACAGAAAGAGCTGCTCAGCCACAGTCATCACCGGAGATCACAACCCTCCCCTGCCACTCATCACGGGGCTGCAACGCCCACGGGTAACACCGACCCCACAGAGCTCCCAGCCCTCCTGCCCGGGGTGGTTTAGGAGGCACAGAAGGCCATTCCCAGCAGGGCAAGCAGAAACTGCTGCCTCCTCTCCCTGCCCCAACAGAGAGCAGCCCTAGGCAGGGGAGAACAGCACGGCAGCAGTAAATGCTCCGGACTCACCTGTCTGACCGCCCTCACCACAAAGAACAGCGCTGTCATCAGGGTGCCCAGCATGGCTGGGCTGTGCGAGGGCTCCCTCCGTCCCGGGGAGCCTCAGCTCTGGGAGCAGCACGCCGGCACCTCCAAACAGCCAGGACTGAGATGTCCCTCCTTGGGCAGGCAGAGGCCAAGCCCCTTAATGAGCTTACAGCCCCTGCTCAGCTCGGTGAAGTAATCGGGCGCTGCCCTTTTGCTCTTCTAATCGCCGAGTTTCTCCAACAGACACAGTGCTGGCGTTCCAGGAAAGGCAAATCCTCTGCTCCACGCACCCAGGCACGGCAAGGAGCACGGACAGACGTGCACAGCCCAGCCTGGGCTCACACCTGCTCCGTGGGGACCCATCTCAGCAGGATCACGGCACAGCCAGGAGGATCCCACACTCCAGATGGGAACTGGGATATCTCAGAACTGCCCTGAACTGCTCAGCAGCGGGGCAGGAGACTTGTCCCCAAAAGTGCCTGCCTGGGCAGCGTGTGCTCCGCCAGCAGCTCCTACCCAGCTCTCCAGAGGGCAAGGACACAGCAGCGCAGCTCAGGCACAGCAGGAACCGGGGCAGCCAAAGCCTGCTGGTGGTTTGTTTTCTCTTTAAAGACAAAACTATCGGCCTCCACTTGTGCACAACCAGCTGATCCACACCCTGCTTGCCCCGTGCCTCACCAGCCCCTCCAGCTCCCACAGGCTGCTGGCAGGAGGCGAGCAGGAGATGGGAACAAGCCATGGGAAGAGAAGAGCACGTCACCAATCCTCCCTAATTCCTGGTGAGAGCGTTACTCAGCGATCCCAGCAGCACCCAGCACGCTGCTGGGGCAGCTCCTGGCTGCTCCCAAACCCATGGGAAACCAGCAGCAACAGCCAACCCGCAGCGAGACGTTTTTAGCAGATCCCAAGCTGCCAGAGCGACGCCTTGTTTTCATCTCCTGGTTCTAGTTTTTAGCTTTCTCTCTGCCTCTGCATCTGCTACTCTGTCCAGACACTTAAAAGAATAATGGTAACAACACCACAGCGAGCTTAAGTGGTCTTGGGAACTGCCAGAAATGACCTCGACAAGACAAAACATGAGAGAGCCCAGAGACAAGCAAGGGGAGATGTGAGAGGTAAGTACAGCTGGATATCCAGCTACAACAAAACAGAGTGACAACCACCACCATCATACAAAACAGGCTCATGTTGATTTAATTTATACAAAACCAGACACAGCTGCCATCCAAGGTTTTAACAGGAAAAAGGAGCACGTTTCAAACCAAGTTATTGTTAAAAAAACTGGCATCTCTCTGCACCACTAACCCATGCTTCTCCCAAAACACAGAATGGACTCAGTGATATGGCTTTGGCCACAGCAAGCCACAGCTGTGGGGTCCCTTCTAAAACCCCTGGCTGGAAGGGCTGCCATGTGTCCTCCTAATATCCAGGAAACTAAAAGCAAAATCCCTACAGGAAGGGGTTTGTGCAATCCAACAGCAGATGGGATACCCGTGCTTGATCCCTCCTTTCCTAGGAAGGAATAAGGCCGGTTGAGTAATTACAAAAATTCTAGAAAAACATCAAGAAAACACTAAAATACATACATTCTTAAGAGTTTCTAAATGATGTTCGTCAAAAATATATTTCTATTTGCATGTAAACATCCCCGTGCCAGGCTCAGCATGTGCCAGCACATGGCACCCGGGGAGCAGAGCAGGGGGGCTCTGCTTTCCCCCACTGCCCATCCTCACCCACCCGAGGGGCTCATGCAGCACAGGGGGTGTGGGGCAGCAGCTTCGCAGCCTCCCCCCACCAGCCGTCTCAGGAGAAGGGCTTTGAAGATGGTTTCTCACAGATGGGCTCCCTTGAAGTGCAGCGTCCTCGTCAGCCAGAACGGGCGAGTGGCTCGGCAGCTTTTTAAAGCATAAAATATTTAGAGTCAGCTCGGAGGAAATACTGACAAAGACAGCCAAATACCAGGTTGCCATGAAAGCCTGACTCCTCCCTGCTGGCTAGAGTGACACCCCTCCCAGTTCCAAGCATCCCGGCGGGCTGGGATACCCTCTGGATGCAGCCTTTCCAGAGGAATATCACAGCACCCGGTGAGCAAAGCCATGAGCCACTGTGTCACAGCCGAGGTCCAGGAGCTGCTCATCCCAACTCCTCAGCCACTCTCCAGTCCTCCCACATCCCTGCCCTCCCAGGATCCCTGTGGAGCTGCTGCAGGAGCAGCAAGGCCAGGCTCCAGGATTTACGGCAGGGGCTCCCCAGCCCTGCACATGGAAAGAGATCCCAGCTGCTGATCTGAGCTCTGGATCCCCCTCCCCAGGGCCTGGAAGGACACAGGTGGGGCTGTCTCAGCATTCACAGGAGCTCCTCGGCCGTGCCTGCACCAGCAGCCACTCCCCGTGCTCTCCCGCCATCCCTGCTCCTGCTGCATCCGTGACACGGGAGCAGAGCTCCAGCAGCTGCTCTGCTGCACAGCTCCGGCCAGCCTGGCACGAGAGGAGCAGGGAGGGCTCATCCAGATCTACCACTCTTGGCTCAGTTCCTACTGCTTCCACCCCAAACAAGCAGAACATTCCCGAAGAGCCAGAACGTGTCATTCCCTGATTTTATCCCCAGACTCCGCAGCCATTCCGCTGCTCCCGTGTGCCAGAGGCCACCTGACATGGCCCACCTGCCACCAAGCATTTGCTGGGCATCAGGGCAGGCTCATTTCCTGACACATTTCCTCCAGCAGAGCCTCAGCTGGATTCACATCCTCCCCCTTGACCAGTTACTCAAAGTCCTCAGTGCTTCACAGCTCTGCCTCGCCATCGCTGGAATACTAATGAGGGAAATGTTGATTTATTGAAGCCCTGATATGTCACCGCTGGATTAAACAGTCTATAAAGTATATTTGGACACATTACAGGATTAGAAGAATCCGCCTGGGAAGTTCTCTTCCTCCTTCCTCCGCTCTCTTGCAAAAACACTCAGTTTCAAGGACATGGCACACAGACACAGTGGAGGTGCCTGGGTGGGCATCACCAGAACCCAGCCCAACACGGGGAGACTGCACAGGGCCCCCCACCATCCTTGCAGAGAAAAATCCCACCTGTCAGTAGTGGTACACCTTGATCTCTCTGTTTTCATCCAGTTCCAGCTGGAGGAGGCTGGGGCTGCTGCCTGGGCACTTCTGTGCCCGCGGGGAGAGAGGTCTGACAGCTGGGTGAAGGAAAAGCCTGGCTTCCAGCAGGAATTGGCACAGACAGGACAGGTACGAGGTACTGAGCCAGCCCTGTGCACACAGGCTGTATTCAGCCTGCTGCATCCCAGCCAGATGGAATTAGAGGGGGATTAGGGAATTCAGAGGCACACCATGCTCAGGACAGCACGGAGGCCCCGGGGATTTGCTGCTAATATCAGTGTACACTGAGGAGACACCAACAGCCCCAGCACAAGGCTGGCACCACACAGCCTGGGAGCATCCCTGCTCGCAGCACAGAGAGGTCTTGCTCTCTGGATCCAGCCCCATGCTACAAGATTCCTCAAAACAGAGCTGAAGAGAGCTTGCATGGGAGCCCAGCCCTCCCTGCCCCACCACATGCCCAGTCCACACATCTCCAGGTGCTCTCACCTCCTCAGCAGGGCCTGCCTGTGGCCAAGGGCTCCATCCACAGCACCAGAAGCAACCCTGCAAAGCCAGACCCCCCCTTCTTCCCCGCCCCATCCTCCATTCTGCACTGTTTGGTCCGTATTTTTAAATCCTCACATTCCCAGCTCAAACTGCTGCTTTACAGCAGAGCAGCCTCACTAAAGAGCATCACAGAACAACCAGGGAAAGGAAGAGAAACTTCCTCTGTCCAGTACAGCTCAGAGAGCAGCACACAGGTCACTCAAGCTCCAGCTGCTGAACACCACACTCCTCTGCAGAACCAGGCACTGAAATAAGAGGCCAAGGCCTCGGAATTGCTGTTCAACACTTGGTTTCACAACCCTCCTGCCACCTCCTCCTACCTTCTGCAGGAAGCAGGAATGCAATTAAAGACCAGACCCAGGTAAAAGATACACTTTGGAATCCTTCTTGAAGCCTTCCAGCCATTTCTTGTTGCTCTCAATCATGCCCTCGATACTCCTCTTCTCTGGCTCGCGGAACTTGGAATGCTGGAAGAGCCGGATTTGTTCACTGTGGCAGTGAGAGAGAGAGAGGATAAGTGGGGGAAAAAAAGATGTCTGGGGAGAAATGATCCCAGAGATGAGAAAGTGATGGGCTGCTGAAGAAAAAAACACCTCCTCTAACGTATATACTGACAGTTTAACTTTTCTCCTTAATAATTCATTGTTTTTATCAAATTGTTATCTGCTTGTTAAGTGGTAAGTGACATAATAATCACTGCAGAGAAACAGCAGCAGCAGCGCAACGAAACATCTCAAGGAAGAAGACCCTTACTCTGCAGGGACATATCCCAGCTTGCTGTCCAGAGGCACGGAACTCCCACCGAGTGACGAGAACCCACCTGGAAAACAGACATTAAATGCAGACCCCACAAAATCCACGTATCTGGGTGCATTTGCTTTCCTGCACCACGCACACGCTGTCCCTACGAGGACACCAAGGAAACAGAAGGAGATCCCCACGCGCCACCGGGAGGAGGCTCCCAGTGAAGAGGGCTGGCTCCTCTTTTGCTGCTTTCTTGGGTGTGTGTTAAAGAGCAGGATCAGCCACTTGCTGCACTTCCGGAATGAGTTTCTCACCCCTCAGCCCATTAGCACCCTTCCTACCAGCAGCACCAGTGCACCCACCCTTCCCAGCACTGGAAGCTGGGACAGAACTCGCAGGGCTGCAAAATCAGAAGTTGTAGGCAGCAAAGCACGTGGAGTAAGGCCAGGAGACTCACCTGGGAAATACCTGTGCCATTTCTCTGTCAGCACGTTGTCCGCTGACTGCCCTGAGATGGAAAAACTGGAGCTGAGCCCGCTGCTGCTCCAGGCCCATTGGTCCAGGGGAGACACCCTGGGGGGGTTCCTCAAGGAGCTTCCCCCCCGCAGGCCTCCCAAGGAGGAGTATGTGGGAAGAGAGATGCCCTCGCGGGCTGTGGAGGTGAAGAGAGGAGACTGGTGATGGCTCAGGGAGTCCAGGACGCCCAGGACCCCGTTCAGCTCACTGGTGATACTCTGCACCGAGTCTCTCAGGTGCTGGATCCTGTCCTGCTGGAGGACGGGCCAGAAATCCGTTCTCAAGTCAACTGAAGGAAGAAAGGGGAAGAAAAAGATCACGGACAAGCCCTAACAAGAGCAGCCTTTGTGCAAGCAACCCAACCCTCCTGTCTTCTTGCCTTTCTTCCCCCAGCACAACTCCAGTTACAGGCAACCAAAGCCCAAGAAAAAGCACGAGCAGCAGAGAGGGAATGGGAATTGCAGCAGCTTCTCCTGCCTTGGATATGAGGAAGGGGAAGCCCAGAGTCCTGCAGAAGAGCAATACAGCTCTGCAGGATCAGAGGGAAATCAAGAGAGATTTTATAATCCACAGAGATTTAAAAGGCAGGCTCACTCACAGATCCCCTCCCTCTTATCTGCCACTACAGGCAGGACACAAGCTTTTGCAATCAGCTGTGCTACACGGAGCAGTCCCAGCCACGGAGACCAGACCTGCCTTGAACACAACTGAGCACAAACGAGAACAGGGACATCAGAGGGGTGAGAGGGAAAGGCAGAACAGGCCTAGAGCCTCACACGTTGGGAACTTACATTTAGACTGGCCCACATTCCCACTGGACGTGCTGTTTGTGTCCTCAGAGGTGCTCAGATCAAAAGTCACCACCTTCTTGCACGCAGAACTCTTCAGCGTGTCTTCATCTGAGAGCTGGTCAGGAGGAGGAAAACAGTGCCAATAAAACCTGCTGTATCATCCCCGGAACATAAAAGCTACTGGACATCTGCCTGCAGCTTGTCTACAAAGCTGGACTGCAGTCAGGCACAGGTCAAGCGAAGGCAAACTTGTCTTCAGGCCCTGACAGCAAAATCTCAATGTCCAGAGACTGCTTTGGCTCTGAAAGTGCAAGAGGCCAAACCGAGCAGCCACGTGAATCAGCCCCTCCAGCAGGAGTCAACGTGGTTTGTGCTTTAAATAACCTCACAACTCCTGCAGGGCTGGGTTCTCTGCGCCGAGGGCAAGAGTTTGACCATCAAAGGTCTGGTTCTCTTGCATCTGCTGCTGCCCTGCCTGAGGCCACGTGGTCCCAGGCAGAGCCAAGGATTCCAAGGTTTGCCTCGGTCAGGAGAGCAGGCTCCAGCCCAGCTCACGTGAGGTGACCTGCCCTTGTTTTCTCCAGGCTCAAACCACGCAGCTTTTCGGAGCTGCTTTCTGCAGCCACGCACTCAGCAGTCTCTGGTGCTCTCACAAAGCGTTTCCAAAACCCAGCTCTGCTGGCAAACACCAGTCTTTGGCCACCAGCTGAACAGCCCTGACAGGGACCACGAGCCCCTCACAGCCCCCGGCCTGGGGGAGGAGCTCTGGGCAGGGGGAATGCAGCTGGGCAGGGATGCTGGAGTTTACCTCCTCCAGCAGCGAGGACTCCAGCTGGCTGAGCTTCTCCTCCTTCTTCTTCAGCAGCACCTGTCCTTTCTGCATGGCCAACTTCATCCTGTCCAACTGCTTTGCCTCCTGCACAGACCAACAGCCAAGCCGAGGAGGGAAATTAAACAGGAATGACAGGAAATAATCTGCGTTAGCAGCTGGGGTGACTTTCATCACCTCATTCTGCTCAGCACAGGAAGTGCTGCTGGAGTGAAATCGCTCCCAAGCCCTCGAGAGTGTGGGAAGGGGCGTGCACAGGGAGCAGAGCGCGTGCCTCAGAGCAGGTTCAGCCCAAGGAAAAGGAGGTTTCAGTTCCAAACCCCCATCCAAGAGGGTCCCCAAGCCCACATCAACAGGACCTCGGCATCTGCGGAGCCAGGAGTCGATCCCAGGGCTGTGGGAAGGTCTGTGACACCCCACACCCGAGCAGGGGCAGCGCCCAGGGCTCACCTCCTCCAGGTTGCGGCGCATTCCCTCCAGGAGCTGGGAGCTGTCAGGATCCTGCACGGCCTCCTGCGCCCTGCACAGGTCCTGGCGCCACTGCAGGCTCGCAGCCTTCAGCGCCGAGCGCCGCTTCCGCAGGGAGCGGGTCTGGCGCAGCAGGAACTCCTTGGCGTTCCTCAGGGACACCCCTTCGGCGGAGATGTAGCTCCGGACGCTGCGGGGGAGAGGCAGGAGCGTCCTGGCTCCCTGTGCTGCCGCACGCCTCACACAGCACCCCCAAAAACGGGTGGTCGGTGCCCGGCGTGCAAACCCAAGCTAAAACCTCGGCTTGGAAAACCGGAGCAGAAAGCGTTCCTGGCACACGGGTACTCACCGATCAAACTGGAAGTCGCTCTCCTCGGGGCTCTGAGAGGCTGGGGAAGGCTCTCCGGATGAGTGCTGAGAGGGTGACACATGGCAAAAACTGAGAATTTGCATGGGGGAAGCAGAACCCCAGGGCCCCCTAAGAATGCAATTAGGAGCAAGAACTTGGACTGACATCACCGTGGCACTGCCCAGCTCCAAACACAGCACCAGGGATGTTCTTGATGTGACTTTTGAAGGTAACAAAGATGTTTCTATCCCGACACAAGCCCTGCTTTTGATTTGAGCATCCCACACTCCTCTCCACCCACTAATAATAGACAGGCATCTGCAAATACTACTGAACGCACCAGCAAAGAGAAATCCATCTCCGCACCTCAAATGATTTCACACAGAAGGAACAAATGCTGGGATTTTCAAGGGAGTTTCAGCCTCAGATCTCACAAGGCAAACACCTTCACAGGCTGCTTTACTCACAGCTTGAGGAGTTTCTCTCAGGTCTTCAACACGGAGCTCAGCTTTCTTTCTTGGAGATTCCACACTTTCTTCTGCCTCCAGTTCTTTCAGAGCCTCCTGCTTGCTCCTGATTGCTTCCTCCAGGTCACTGCCACAGGAAAAAGCAACAGCAGAGGCACTTGATTAGCCTGCAGTGGCATCCAGAGTGACCTCCAGATTCCAGGAGGGAAAGGGCCACAGGTGTGCAAGACAACACCAGCACTGGGTCTGTGGTGTTTCGCCAAGTTAAACCCTGTCTGGGCAGGGAAACTGCTTCCCACCCTTCCCCAGCAGCTCAGCCACCTCAGGAAAACCTCTTTGCATTTCAGAGCCCCTCTCACAGCACCTCATTAACCTCCCAAGGCAGGAGCGGAGAGACAAACGAACCCGACACGCAGAGGTGAAGGAGCAAATTCAAATTCACACCCGGAGTTAATACAAAATCCGGAACCAGCCCCCAGCACCACCGTGCCCTCAATGGGCACCTCAGGATTCTGAAGGAACACGGCCCAACACAGAGCTCAGAGGTCAGGGAGAGGTCCAGGTTAGGCTGGAGAGGTTTGTCAGGGCCACGGGGCAGATTTTTTAGTGTTAGAGGAAATTTCTCACGCACCCAATGCGCTTCTGCAGCCTCTGGCTCCGGGTCTGCAGCAAGTCCACCTGGGCCTCCAGCTCAGCCTTCTGGTCCTGCAGCTCCTCCAGGGTCTTCCGCAGCTGCCGGATGGACTCCAGGAGGCTGGAATGCTCCTTCCTGCTCTCCTCCAGGCGCAGCTGAGAGGCCAGAGCAGCTTCCTAGACGAAAACCAGAAAATCCCTCCCAGCCGTTTCCCCAAGAGCGAAACAAGAGGCACACAGCTCACAGGGCCCCAGAGCTACACAACCACACACCAATCCTGGGAGAACAGGACCGGCTCTTCTCTTTGGGGAGCTCAGAACTAACCCACCTCCCAGCACTTTGTTTTCCTAAAGCCCCAGTTCTAAGGTGCTGTCCTCAGCCCCAGAGCAGCACGGCCCCTCTCCAGAGCCCAGGTGTTCGTACATCTCTTTCGAGCTGCATCCGCCCGTCCTCATCCAGCAGCTGCTGCCTTCTCCTTCGCAGGGATTCCTCCTGTGCACGGGGGAGAAGGCAGGGGAGTGTCAGAGCCGGGACACTGCTGATGCCGAGCAGCACCTCAGCTACAGAGCTCAGGCCTGAGACTCAAGACCATTCCAAATTACACAAGGAGTGCTGTCAGATTTGCTTTATGAGCCCTCTCACAGCCACTCACTGCCCCCCAAAGCACTGAGCAAATCCAGAGCTCGGACTTTCACAGCAAACACCAGCACCAGGAATGCTTAGCCCTGCTCTGACTCTTGATGAAGTTTTACCTGTAAGTGGGATGGCAGCAGAAGCCCTGGCTGAGCTTTTTTGAACAGTTCCCCATGAGGAAGCAGCCAAAGGACTGGCACAGATTAGGGAAGCTCTGCGAGCCCAACAGCCCGACTCACCTGGCTGACAAGCTGCTCTGATCTGGCTTGGATGTTTTTCACACGGATTTCGAGCTCATTCTCTGAATCCTGGAGCCTTCTTTCCTGCACAGAGACACCAAGTTACTTGTGTGTGCCACCCCGGGCTGTGCAGGGTGCCAGGGGGACAAGGTGTGGAGCATCCAGGCCGTCCCTCAGGAGCCCCAAGGGCCAGAGGCAGGGCCTGCTGCTCACCTTCTCTCTGTGCCTCTGCCGCAGGGCAGTCAGCCTCCCCTCCAGCTCCGCCTGCAGCGCCTTCAGCTCGGCGTCGTGGCGCTGCCGCAGGCGCGCGGCCTCGCTCCGCAGCCCCTCCAGCAGCTCTGACCTCTGCTTCTGCTCCTGCCCGGGCCAGGGAGACAGAGAAACACCTCCGTGAGGCACAGGGCTGTCCAGCAATGGAGCACGGACGCACAGGACTCACTGCAAAACCAGCCCACCACACCGACTGCAGCACCTCCTCCTCGTACTGCTCCTGGATCCGCGCCAGGGCCTCCCGGTGCTCCTCTCTCATCCTCTCCATTCTCCTCTCGTGCTCTTTCTCCACTTCCCGGCGTTTCTCGCTCATGAGCTCGCTGAGCTGCAGGGGTGACAGGGAAAGCGGTTTCCCTGAATTGCAGCACTGCACTGGAGCTGCCTCCCAAAAATCAGCCTCCCACCCGGGCCCAAGTCCAGAGTGGGGTCAGGGATTGTGTCCTGGGGAGCACAATGCCTTCACCCTGGTGAGGTGAGATGCTGAGGGGTGTCCGTCCCCCTGAGGCACCACTGTCACCCCGGGCAGGGGACGTGGGTGCTCAGAGCTCACCTGAGGGGAGAGCGTGAAGAACCTTCAGCACCAAACCAACGCTCACCTCACGCTCGTATTCCTTCACTTGATGGGCTTTTTGCTGCACTTTCTGATCCGCTCTCTGCAGCTCCTCACGCAGCTGGGCCTCCTGGCGGCTCTGTGCCTCTGCCAGCTGGGCTTGCAGGCTGGAAATGACCTGCCAGGAAAGCCACCCACAGAGACTCGTCGGCCTTTTCCACAGGATCCATTCCGCGCCCTCGAGCGCGGCACGGCCTCACCACCCCCCGCCTGGAGCACGGCCAGACACTGAGCCAGACCAGAACCACGGCTAGGGAGTGAAAAAAAAAATCATTGCCACCCTCCCTGGCCACTTTTGGCGACAGCGTGAGGAGAGAAAAAACCCAACAATTTACATTCTAAGGACACCACCCTCACCTCATGGTGCTTCTCTTCTGCTGCAGACTTCAGCTGCTGGAGTTCACCGGCAAACTGTTCTTCCAGCTCCTGTGCTGCCTATGGGAACACGAGCAAAACAGTCTGCTGGGAAACCCCTACGTGTGGGGACAAGGTGCATTTGCGATTAAAGTCTGTCCATCAGCATCAAAAAGCACAGTGGTAACCCCCCCTTCCAAACGGGATCACTACCAGGTGCCTTTACTCTCCCTGTGCTTTCCCTCCCAGGGGATCTCGATGGATCCCTGTCATGCTGTACCGGAGGGACTGGAAACTGCCCCATTCAAGGGCTCCCCAGGGCCCTGCAGGACTAAAGCAGCGGCCAAAGAGGTGTTCGGAGCTGATAAAGTGGCTCAGTTGAGTTCTGATCTGATAACAGGGCTGGTTTAGCCCGGGGAGACACACAGCGATCCTTATCTTGTCTTCAGATGCAGAGTGGCCATTGAAATAACGGTTAGTCAATCACCACTGTAATAACAGCTGGGGGAGTTCTCCTCCCCACCTCCACGTGCCTCCAGCAGCCCAGCTGGCATCTCCCCTTTGTGCTTTAAGTGTCACCAAAGCTCTGCAGGCGTGATTTAATCCCCACACTTCAGCACTGCCATGCCAGCAGGAACGGCTCGAGGCTCGCCCTGCCTGGCAATAAAGATCTCACCTTCTTCCTCTCCCTGTCCAACCTCTCCCTGAGCTCGCCCAGGAACTGCTCCTTCTCCTGTTCCAGCTCACTCATCTCCTTCCGCCGGGCTTCCTCCATTGCCAGCTTCATTTCCTCCAAGGCAAGCTGCTGCCTCCTCTCCAGGCTCTCCTTCTCCACCAGCTGCTGGGATTCCCACTCTTCCCTCAGCTTCTGCAGCGTGGCCTCCTGCTCTGCCCTGGCGCGTTTGGAACAAGAGCACAGAAATCGGGATCCAGCGCTGGACAGCCAGGGCCTGGACCTGCTGCCACGGCAGGGAACCAGCCACGAGAGGCTCACGACCTGCCTCTGAGCAGCTGCTGGGGATGTGCACGACCCCTCCCTCCCAAACCAGCAGTTCATACCCCCAGGGACGGCAGCAGAACTTCTCACCTCATCCTCTCCTCCTCTGCCTCGATCTCTGAGGCGATTTGGGCTCGCAGCTTTTCGAGTCTCTCAGTTTTTCCCTCTCTGACAAGCAACTCTTCCTCTTCCTCCTCAGATTTTGCCAAATCTTCTTCTGGAGTGCTGAGACAGAAAACAAAAAGGAAGAAAATTGGTTCAGGAGGCTTCAATATCTCCCAGTCACCTCTCCAAGGGCTACAGCTCAGCTGTGGATCTCACTGGCTGTGGTGACACATTCATTTCCCCTCCACACTTGCAGGACCTGCTGCTGGCACGGGAGATGCAGCCCCAGCAACAAATCTGAGCAGTGTGGGTTTAAAACTTGCTATATCATCATAGTTTACACTACTTTTGGTGGTTTTTTTTTTTGGTTCTTTTTTTCTGCAGGTAAGTGAAATCAACTGTCATGAAATGGATGCAGGCTCCCAGGCAAGGTACCTGGACGCATTAGCACGTCTGGAAGCTCCCTATTTCCGTATTACACCTTTTGCTACCCATTTTTTTCCCCTTCAGGTGCCATTTCTGCATCTTCCTTCACACCCACACTGCATCCCCACGACGTTTCACGTCAAGATGCTGTTTCTGGCTGCTCAGAACATAAGCATCAAGTCCAGCGAGACAATACAGAAGCCTCAAGACAAAAACTCCCCCAGGGAAAGGACACAGCTCCCAGTGCTGTTCCACCTCCTGCACTGCTACCAGATCCTGGTTTCCCACGGCCATCCCTGCCCTGTTCCTGGAAGCCTTGTTTGGAAGCCCCTCTGTAAAACATCCAGTATCAGAGCTCCAGATCGTTCCTCTGGGGTAACCTCATCTCCTCTAACGCTCCCGTTTCCAGTCCTGTTGCTCCCATTTAGCCCAGGATTCGAACATCTGCCAGGTGGGAGAGCTCCAAGCACTGAACTGGAAACTTCTCCCAGGTTAACCATAACCGACAGGTTCAGAGCTGCGAAAGCTCTGTGTGCGTGTGGAATCACAGCTCGTCCTGCAGGATGCTCTCCCGCCACTCCTGTCAGGGTGGGAGCCCTTTCCTGAGCCTGCCAGTGGGGCACTGTCCATCCCAGGGTTTGCAGATCCTCACACGCAGGACTGTCTGTGCCAGGCAAGGAGCGCCCTTCCTCCTCCTCCTCCTCCTCCCTGAGAGTCCTGATCTTGCTCCTTGCCCCCAACTCTGAAAGCAGCACCACTTCCCAGGCGGTGGCTACAACAGCACGAGTCTGTGGCCAACAGCAGTGAAATCCCACCTTGGAAAGGCTTGGAGGAGATGGAGTAAAAAAGGAAAGTACCTGAGGGGTTTTTCTTTTTGCTGATGAAGCTTTTCAGCTTCCTCCTCCTCCTCCTGCCTCATCTCCTCCTGGAACTGCTGAATTTTCTCCTCCTTTGCTTGAAATGAATCTATTTCCTCTTGCTCCAGCTCTGCCTCCACCTCCTTGACAATTTCCTCCAGGGATTCATCATTAGGCTGGTTCAAGGACTGCTCGATTTCCTTCTCAGGTTGCCTACCAAAGAGAAAAAGCTCCTTTGGCAAAAGGGTGACAGAAAACAGAGTAACACAAAAGGAGCAGGAACATCCTCCTAAGAGCATCAACTCCAAACCAAAAATCTCAGAGCCACCTACTCCAAAAGCTTCACTGCTGACCTCAGGTGGATCCTGAGGGTCACTGGTGGATCCTCTCGCTGACTCCCAGAGAATCTCCAAGTGATAAACTAAACCCAGCCCCAGCTGCACTCCGGGCCTAAATAACTCAGATTTTGGCCCACCAGAGCTCAAATTGTGAGGGCAATAAAATCTCACTTCATGAAAAACCCTGGCCAGGCTGCCAGGCACAGGAGCAGATGCCATCAGTACCTGCTCCCAGCCCAGGGATTGGTGCTTCTCATGGACCAGGTATTTTTCTGCAATTGTGACCTAAAGTGTGCTGGGAATTTGCCAGCCCTGGGCAACAGAAAGCCCCCAGCACTCCAAAAATTCAAACCCAATCTGGTTCTAATTAAGTTTTTTTTTTTTAGACAGACAGCAGCAAAATTATAAGGTCTGAGAGAAGAAGAAGAGGAAGGAGGGGAAAATTGAGATTAGTCTAGAAGAAAGATTTTTGTTCTTTGCTAGTGAAGGCTGGAGCAGGAAGGTCTCACCATGCTGTGAGACTGGCAGTGCAAGGCAGAGGAACTTCTGCCAGGAATCAGGGAAATAACAGCCCCAGTTATTCAGCCTCGAGTCAGGAGAGAAAAGGTCATTTCTGCAGCCATTAGCAAAAAGAGCAAGACAGAGGAAAGCAGTGGGGTTCTGGAACAATCCCCCTTCACTGGTGCCCCCCAGAACACCCCCTGCAGCAGGTATCCTTTATCAGACTGCTCTGCAGAGCAATTCAGCCACTTCCACCCGGCTGTCACGTTCTTCCTTTTGCCCCAGTTTTCGCTCAGAAGGAGATCCAGCCAGCACACACACGTTCACACAGCACCACAGCTCCCAACAGAACAGAGATTCCTTCCCCATCACCTTGTCCCCAGGGACACGCTGCCTAATTTTTCCAGCTGCATCTGCTGATGTGTCATTTGACACGGAATGCAAAGTCAGCACGCTCACATCCGCTGAGATCCTCTGTCTCAGGGAGCTGCAGGTAGGAATCCACAAATGCCACCCATGGAGCAGCACACAACAGCGGCTTGGGCAGGGCAGGAGCTGAGCTCTGACCTCATTATTTCAACGCCACCAACGTGCCCAGTAGCTGTAAAACGGGGCGAATTGATGGGTTTTTGCCCTCCCCCCCAGCTCAGCAAGTTCTGTGTGGAAGTGTTTCTCGGGGAGGGTGAACACTCACAGCCTCGGCAGGGGAAGGCTTTCCCAAAGACAAAGCAAACGGCTCCCCCTCATCCCACGGAGTCCTGAGCCACAGACCCTGAGGGCTGAGCTGCTGCTCTCACCCTCCCCAGCACAGGCTGTTCACTTGGCACTCTGGCAGGGGAACAGCTGCCGGGATCTGCACCGGAGCTGCCGGAGCGCCGCCGTGCCCACAAACCGCGGCTCCCGCTTCACACGCGAGCTCCAGCCACCACGGAGGGGGACAAACGGACAAAAGCTGTCCCAGTCACGCCACCAGGGACTGACACGAAGCCCTTACACGTTCTGCGGGGCAGGAAGCTCCTCGGGATCCACCAGGCTATCCAGGGCTCCCTCCTCCGGCTCCGCAGCCTCCGCCCCATCGGGATTTTCTAACCCGAAACGCTCCACTGGTGTCTCGCAAGCACTGAGATCCCTCTCACTTGGCAGCACAAAAGAGGGGACAGAAGGTCAGATTAGTTCAGGTCAGAGTCAAGCGGCTGCTGCAGGTGGACGAGGACACGCAGGTGACACAGGTGGGCTCCAAGCCATGCCTGCCAACAGGACCTGCCTGGCCAACGTGGCGCTGCCAAAGCCACAGGGAAGCTCCACACCATTCCCACCACCTCACGTCAGACTAACAGGCAGCTGAGGATATAATGGATAGCAGTCTCAACGTGCTGGATCCCTTCCCTGGGTTATCCCACTCTTTCCAGGTCCTTGGAGAATGTCCCCAGGGTGCGTCAGCCCTATCAGCCATACTCACACTGCTGTCCAAATTACAGCTGGAAGTGTTGGCAGGCATGTTTGTATCTACAGTCCTACTTCATCTCAGAAGCACAGAGAGGAGAGACAGGACAAGCACGAGCAGCTTCACAGGCAGAGAGAAAGAGAGGATGCTCAGCTGGGAAGCAGGAACCAAGTGATAAGGAGACAATTCCTGCAGGCAGAACATGTTTTTGGAGACCCTCACACGAACAGCTCCTCCAAGAACAAGGCTGCAAATCCCACACAGCCAGTCATTAAGATGGACTGCAGCTTCTGCTCACGAATCTTCCTGGCACGGGCAGCAGCTCCTTGGTTCCCAGTGCCCTGGAGAACGTGTAACTCTGCGTGGAGGCCAAGAGCTTTGACACGACTCATCTGTAAATGCCAGGCTGGGGCTCTCCAAGGAGGAGGAGCTCGAGGGAGCACAGAGCTCACTGCTCAGAACAGAACTCCAACTGTTCCAAACAAATCCCCACAAACAGGCTGAAAACAGCTCCTCTAGACAGCCCAGTCCGTGTGGTAACTGGGGGTCTGGAAGCCAGTATTCCTCTTGGGATAACAGCTGGTCATCTGTCCACGTGCCAGGATATAAAACAGCTTAATGCTCACACCTGGACAAGGCCACCTCTGTGGAAGGAAGAGAACTGTTCCCATCACAGCTGGACTCTCCTGGCACCAGGAATAGACACCCTGAGAGCCTTTAGCTGCAGGCTCAGCCCAGCGGGGAGCTGAGAGCCCAGCAGGACCAGTAAGGCTGCCATGAGGCACTGGCCAGTGGCCACATCTTCCCCGTTTAATACCCCAGGGCCCAGCACACGGCGTTACCAGGCTCAGACCATCCTGGCAAGAGCGTGACTTTCACAGCCTCCGAGAGCAGCGGGAGCTGTGGGCGAGCCAGAGGCCGGAGCCACAGCTGGGGCAGCCCCAGGGAAATGATGGGCAGGCACCTTCACTGCCCACCCAGCCAGAAGCTGAAACCCGCTGAGGCAGGGCTAAGGAGGCGGCAGGAGAAGCGAGAGGTTTAGTGGGAAGGAGCCTGTGAGAGGCTGCAGCCTCTGGGGGTGTTGTACAGGGCACCCCTGGACAGGCTGCAGTGAGCAGAGCAGGGAGGACAAGGCAGAGAGGCAGCAGCAGCTGGAGCTGCCCACGCCTCCCTCGTGGCTCTGTTTGTACCGTACCTCTCAGCAGCTTTTGTTCTTTGGCTTTGCTCTTCCTCTACACTGGCTTTGCTTTGGTCTTTCTCCTCTTCTCCCAGCTCCTGGGCCTGCAGGTAAAAGCAAACAGGGTGGAGTTTGTGGCTCCATCACCATCAAAGACCTCACAGGAGTTCTGCTGAAGGTCCACAGAATGAGCTGGACCATACGGCACCCACAGGCTGTTCAGAATGTTGGATGTGGCAGGCTCCTCCCCTGAGGGTCTCCAACCATCCCAGGAATCCTTCCAGAAGCGCAAGGGGAGGCCTGGGAGCTCAGCTTTCTCAGGAAAGAGACAAACTCCCTGCCAGCACTAAGAACATGGGACACAGGTTTGGCTTTTCTTTCCTGAAGGTCATTTTACAATCCCAAGTCACACTAAACTCCCTGGAAAGCACAGGAGAGAAATCTCCCGAACGAGAAACATCACACACACAAAGTGCTGTGGCAATGAAGCAAAGGATGTGTGGTCTGGGACCAAAATTCACACCAGGACTCAGTCCTGCCTCCCAGCCTGGTTCTAGGGGAGGGTGTGATGGGCTGAACACACACCAGTCCAGGGGTTTCTGACTCCAGGATACATCAGGGTGGGTGCTGCCAGGGAATCCAGCCCCCTTGGCAGCACACCGAGCATTCAGTTGGCTTATTTACGGCACAGTACTTGAAACACGAATAGAAAATACTTGAATGTGAAATAATCAGCTGCTGCTTTCCCCACCTGCCAGCTCCCAGATCCTTCTGTCCCTCCAGCAGGGACACCTGAGGAGGGGAAGGACTTCCCTCCTCCCCTGTCAGCCTCACAGGAAGCAAGGGAGGGCCCACTCATAAATTTTTGGGGACCCCAGCAGGTGAGCTCAGCCCCTGCCACGCAGGGCCGTGCATGGGGCTGGGCCAAAACAACACGGAATTGAAGCCGCAGTAATTCATGCAAACGTTCAGCGGAGCAAACGGCAGAAGGATTCCCTGCAAGTGCTGTCACCTTCCATCACATCAGCCTGGGCAGAGCCCCCACCCCGGCCCCCTCCTGCCCCTGTAACTAATGACTCCAATTCCCCAGAACCGAGGAGCTCAGCAAATGTTTCCCTGCTCCAAATGGGCTCTGTCACCGCTGCCTGGGAACGGGAAGGAGCCAGACAAATGGGGAAGGAGATCATCTCGGAAAGAGGGCAGCTGCTCACAGGGCAACTCCTCTGAGCCCACGCACGGGGCTGCTACCGCCCCTCTGCCCAACAGGGCAGTCCCTCCCCAGGAATCCTGGGCTGCAGGAGCCTCTGGACACGTCTGGAAGGGGAAGACAGCACCCATCTGCAGGGAACGAGGGCAGATTTTAACCCTTGTCTGTGGAATCATCAGATCCTTGCCCCTCCTGTTGCCCCAGGATCCCCAGCAGTCCCAGAACCCCAAGCAGCTCAGTTTTCTGCCCAGCTGCGTTCCCCGGAGGACACTTCACGTGCTCAAGACACAAAACCAGCTGTGTGAACACAGGGATGACAGATAACGGGCCATCTCCTCCCTCTGCACAGCCCAGATCCCAAGGGACAATCTCACATCAGCTCAGATCAGGCTGCAAGGTGCCAGCACTGAGCACTTGGGACAGGTTTGCCTTTTTCCTGAGGGTCGGGCACTGCCCGGGCTCCCCAGGGAATGGTCACAGCCCCGAGGCTGCCAGAGCTCCAGGAGCACTTGGACAGTGCTCTCAGGCACAGGGCGGGATCTTGGGGTGTCTGCACAGGGCCAGGAGCTGGACTTTGATGGTATCTGTGGGTTCCTGCCAACTCAGGATATTCCGTGATTCCACGGTTCTGCACCTTGCACTCTCAGTCCCTGGTAAGGGAAGGGGGAAGGAGCAGCCTCCCCTCTCCCAGGCCCAGCAGGACACATCCCACAGAGCCTCTGCAGCCACCACAGCTCCTACCAAAACACGCCAACGAAACCCCTCCAGTTCTGTGCCCACAGAGCTGCCAGAGGTGTCTTTTATTTATTTATTTTTTTTTAACAACAGAATACTTTGCCAATATACCCAAAGCGAGGCAAGCTCCTCACATGGAAGCAGGCACATTCCTACAGCCCCGAGCCGTTCCAGCCGAGCCTCTGCGCACAGACACAAAAGAGCAGCTGCAGTTCTGCGGGGAGCACCATTTCACACCCACCTCTCCCCAAACACGGCTGTAACAAACCCAAACGTGGCTGCTCCAAGCAGCATTTGCATGCACAGTGCCTGCGCCGTGGGGAGGGAGAGGGGGAGCGCAGCAGGCGTGTGTTTTGTTTTCCCTTCACATCTGATTATGCTCATTATTAGGCACGAGAGGACAGGTGTATTCTCCAGGCACAACCTCGCAAGCAGGATTGCTCCTCTCTGCTGGACAGGTGGGGAGTTTGCCACTCAGGGTCTCTCCTCCAGAGCAGCTGATCCGCTCACCATCAGGGCAAGGCTGAGTAGCCCCAGCTGGATCCTGGATCCCGCCTCCAACCAACACAAACACGGAGCAAGAGGGCTCCAGAGGAACGTGGGGCTGAGCAAGCCAACTCAGAGCCACGCTGAGAAGACAAGGATAAACCAGAGATGCACAGCAATCTTCAGGCAGAGCTGCCTGACCAGAGCTGCATCCCAGGCTGACACAGACATGTGCGCACACGTACACTCCATGTGCCACAGACTCACTGAAAGGAGCCTCTCTTCCCCCCTACATTAAAGCAGGCAAGACAACCAAATGCTTAAAAATAAGCTTCCCTCTACCAAAATCTGTCAGAGGGAGTTAACCTCCTTTTCTTCCCATTGATTCTATCGTGTTCTGCCACACAAATCCTTCCCATCTGCTTAAGAGAAAGAAAAGGACAAACAGACTCACAAAAGAAGAAAGGAAAATAGACTCTACTTCCTCCATTCCCCAGGAAAGCCATTTACTGGCTCTCACACTGGGGCAGGGAAGGCACAGAGAGGAGCCTGCCTGTGTACACCCCTCCAGCCACCTCTGCTCAGGGTTTATGTTCTTTGTGTAGCCACCTGCACCTCCTCTCTGCAGAAAAAAACAACGCACTGGCGGTGCTGCTGTGACCCCTGACACTTCACACATCGCTCCTGCTCACCTCTGCAAGCCTTTACTGACAGCCTCACGCCACAGGATTCCACCTGCCTGCTCACAGACCACCCCTGATCACTCACACGGCACTGACCTTGCACTCGGGGCTGTCCAAATCAGGAGACACAGTCCCCACATCCAGAACCTCCTCGGAAAGCTGGCTCTTGAAGTCCAAGCCCTAAAAAAGAAAGCAGAAAGGATCAGTCTCTGATGAGCAACTAGAGATCCTGAGACCAAAATCCCCACACAGCTCAGAATCCCCGCTCACCACCCCACTGACACAGCAGGGCAGCAGCATTTCCCTTCACTGGGTCCCTCCCTGTGGGATCAAGGGACATCAGTGCCACACAGGGAGGGCACCGTCACACTCCCAGTGCACCCCTCCATGCCACCGACCTCGGCAGGCAAGGGTGGCACAAGGAACATCCAAAGGGGGTACATCTTCCCCAGCCTCTACTGCTCCCCCTCCGTCGTCCTGCTGCACGTTTCCCGGGGTTTCTTTCCTCACGGCCAGCCCCCACGAGCTATTCACCCTCCGAGACAATCCCCGCTCCCAGCAGCCTCGGGGGTCCTGCGCACACGTGCCCGCACAAGGCAGAGCCACTCGCCAGCACAGGCTCGTACCAGCACAGTAAATAATGATATTCTCAGCCATTTGCTGGCCACGCTGCCTCTGCTCCCACTGGCAGATGGCAGCGGCAGCTTCCTGTGGAGATGAAGAGATGCTGATGGGCATCTCCCCCACGCCAGGGCCGCCCTCCCGCCTGCTCTGCCGCGGGGACCCTCCGGAGCGGGGTCTCGCAGCCACACACCCCCCTCAGCAAACGCTGCTGAGCCCCTCAAAGCGCAATCTTTACATTGCTTATTATCTTCCTTTTTTTGCAATTATCCAAGTACAGCCTCAGCTCTCTGTGACCTACTTTTCCAGGGATATTACCTCACCCACAGACCCAACCTGCGAGGTGCAGGGTGACGCTGCCGGCCTGTGCCACGCGCAGCTGCGAGGGCACCGCGCGAGCTGGGCACTGCACCCACCGGCCGTACCATCGCAGAGGAACCTGAAGCCCACACCCAAGGAGAAAGGAGCTTTTGGTGACTCACCACAGGCTGAACCACCTCGTGGTCGGAGCACCTGGAGACAGGCAAGTCCTGCTCACAGCCGCTGACCCCGGATGCCTTTGAAAGCTGAGAGGAAATACACGTTACAGCCTGTCCACGTCCTACCCCCGCAGCTTCACCTGGGCATTCCCAACACGGCAACTGCTGCTGGGAACACAAATCTGGCCTCTCTCAGGGAAGAAAAGGCGACTGAACATCATGGGGCAGACACCAAGGATGTGTGACCCACAAGACAAGCACAAAACACCACTTCACAGGAGGGCGGGAGGGCAAAGTGCTCTTCAGATATCCCTGATAAAAGGCATTTGCTTCCTCTCCATCTGCAAGGATCTCTGCAGCTCTCAGAGCTCCCAGCCCACCACACAGAACAGCGCTGGAGCCATAAAAGCACTTTAAAATTCCATTTTGCTGTGCCTGAGTGCAGCGAGGGCTCCCGCATTCCCAGCCATCGGCAGCTGCGGGGAACTGCTCGCTGGGAACACCCCGTGGCCCTGCTGACTTCAGCAGAACAGCTCAGGTGCACAAAGCACACAGATGAGTTTGGGAAAGCAACGCTCTCAGCTCTTCAGGACAGAGCGTGTTTCCCAGGCTCGGTTTTGTAGTTTATCATTTCTTACAGACATTACGCATCAGTGAACTCGAGCAATCATCAAAAGCAGCAGGAAGGCAGCCAGACTGGAGAGAGATCGTTCATCAGATCCCGTATTCTGGCTCGGATTCTACTCGGGAACGCGAACACGAGCGGACAGCGCGCGTCTGGCAGCCCAGCTGCGGGGCCAGGCCACGGGCAGCGTGTGACACTCAGCCCAAGCCCCTGCAGTGTGGCCGGCTCTCCTCCCAGAGTGGGAGGACTGGAAGGTTCCGTGCTCCCGGCTCCAGAACCAGCCCCGAGGCTCCGTCCTTTCCCCACCCCAACCTCGCACCTCGCGCAGAGCTGCGAACGCGGCGCCTGGCAGCTCTTTACGCGCCTGCCCCAGCTCTGAGCAAGCTGAGAGAAACAACAGAAGGAGAGAAACAAAGCAGCACGGACAGCTGGGCTCGGCGTGAGCTTCATTATCAACCCTGCTCGCCCAGGACAGACGGCAGCACTGGAAGCTGAGACTGCTGCTCCTCCCAAACTCAAAACATGCGGCGCAGTCGAGGGTTTTGCCCGTCGGTGGCTTTGGGCAGCACTTGGTGTGCGCAGGAGAGAACAACTGCCCAGCTCAGGCCTGAAAACGCCAATCTGGGAATTCAGAGCACTCGTGCCCCCCCAGGAATGACCGCCCCGCTGACCAGGAAAGCACTCGGACTGGACTGGCTTCACAGAAAACCAGACAGCGCTCCAAGAGCTTTCCTGAGTCAGGGCCTGACGAGACGACGGAAACAGCCAACACCAAAACCACACAGGCACGTCTCTTACTTTGCCATCATCCAGCCTGTCCTCTGATTTTGAATCAGCTGCTTCTTCTTCCCTCTCTTCGTCCAGTACCTTTTCTCCACAGGACACAGTGTCAGCAGTGGCAGCCAGGCTCACCAGCTGATCCGCCTCGGCCCCTTCCGCGGCCGGAGAGGCGGCTCCGGGCTGCCCAGGGGAGCCGGGCACGTCCGTCCCTGCTGCGCTCCCCTTCCCCTCAGACTGAGGCAGCTCCTCGGCTGCAGAGGCATCTCCTTCCACCTCAGCATCTTCTTTGCCCACTACTTCATCCCCAGCAAGTTCCTCCTCCTTGTTCTGGGCAGACAGGCTGCTGTCAGCATCTCCGGGGAGGATCTGAACCGGAGACGGAGGGCACGCAGCACCAGAATCCAAGGAAGACTCTGGCACTTCTTCAGGATGTCTTGATTTTAAAGACTCCTTCTAGGCAGCAAGTCAAACACAATTAGAGACCCAGCATTCTCTCTGGGGATGCAGGAGTCAGGAACAGCACAGGCTCTCCTACAGCAAGCAGCAAAATCACAAAGCTTTGGGTGACTTCAAGACCTGTTTGACTTCTTTTCACAGTCCCGTTCCAAGGCAAGGGACTCCACTGACACAGTCTCATTCATTTCTCGGGCTCTGACTTTTTTTTGATCTGTTGCCTTTTTATTCACAGGCTCTCAGTGGCTAAGAGTGGCTGTGCAAGGCCACCAGCCCCTGGGAGCACCCGACGTGCCCCACAGCAGGCCCTTTTATTTTTCCACACTGGATCTGTTCAGTGAGAGATGGAAATTTGTAAGAGACCACGACAGGACATTTCACTTGTGCCTGACATTTTAAGCAGAGAAGAGCAGGCAGGATCCCCATCCCACCTTCCAGCGGGACAGACTGGAGGGTGGGCACTGATTGAAGGCACCACTCGGAGCTCAGAACGAGCCCGTGACTAACACAGGAGGCTGAGAGACGGGCGGGGGGAAAAACAACCCCGAGTCAAAGCTTAGTCACCCAAAGGTTCAACTGCCTCTCCCAGCAGCGGGGAGGCCACAGCACTGCCCATGGAGAGGGGAATAGCCAGGAGAAGGCTCCCTCATCAGCATGCAAACAGACCTGCTCGCACGTCCCACTTCCTCGCTGTTTTATTAATGCCGCGGTGTCTTGTCAAACACTCCCTGCCTCCTGTGCACGGCGTGTTCCGTACACTGAGCGCATATTTTAGCGGTGTATTTTTATCAGAGTGCCTCTGGAATGCTGTCAGCTCCCAGCCCGGAGCTGAAACGCTCCGGGAGCACGTTCCCAAGCGTGGCATTGGTCTGCCAGACCTCCTCGGGGCCGGGCGAGCATCCGGCAGGATTGAGGGGACAGAGAAATCCAACCCCCGGGCACTTCCCAAAAATCCTGCAGCTCTGGGCCTCGCCTGCAGTTCCCTGGGACTGACAGCTCCCGGCCCCTGTCCAGCAGAGGTTCCCAGAGTCACCAACCAGCCACACGAGGCTCCTTGGGGACACCAGGACCCAGAGGAAGGTGGGCAAGGGGAACTCTTCAGTCACCCTCGTGCTTCCCCTTTTTTGGGGATTAGGGTGGCTGCAAAGTTGTGCTCCTTTTGGACAACTTGCTGCAGAGTTCTCCTGAGGACATCCCCCCAGGAGACCTGGCAGCATCCAGGATATCCCAAACGAGGCCAAGCAGGATTCCAATGCTTGAACACAGGATCGCACACATCAAAATATATCAATACATCAGCCATGGTGTGCACACAAAAGGATTTCTCTCCAGGCAAGTTGGCCTCAGCTACTAAAATATCCCAGAATAATCTCCTTGGCCGGCAGAATCCTATTTCAATGGCAATTATAGGCAAACCTTTTGTTAGCAGCACACCTTGATGATCACAAATGCAACTCTGCAGAAGAGGGAACCGTGCCAGTCAGACACACAGGTGGAGGAGGAGGAGGAGGGAGGTTTTTCCTCCTGCAACAACAGACTGTGGATTTTCTATGTATTTCAGAGCTGGACAAGTCACCTGGGTTATAACTGGCTTCGGGTGATCTTTTCACAAGCTGTAACGTTTTACCTGCACTGAGTGGCACAAACCGATGGGAAATTCCTGCCTATCCAGTCATTACTTACAGTAATGAAACTTCAACCAACACCAGAAGCAAGCCAAGCAGCCACAGACACACACCACAACACCAGAAGCTGCCTACTTGCATGCAAAGCCTGGCTGGCACCGTGCAAGCAGGGCGGGGATGCCAGGGGGCCACTGTCACCTCTCCCAGGCTGGCAGCTTCCTCCTCAGGGCTCCCGTGGGGCCGGGGAGCAGCTTCAGCAGCATCAGCAGCACCAGCTGATGGGCTGCCATGGTCCTCCTGCTCCTCCTTGCTGTTCTCCTAGTGAGGAGGACACAGCCACTCGCAGAAATCCCCACACCACCTTCCCAAGCTGGAACACTCGCCCACCTCTGGCAGGTCACCACCCACCACACGCACCCCTAGAGCGGAAAGCTCTCCAGCTGAACAGCCTTCCTGGGAATCCAGGAGCTCACAGGCCCAGATTCCCAAACATCAAGCTGTTGGAGGCTTCACTGCTGCTTTTCCTGCCGGCCAGCTCCACGAACTCACCGTTCCCCGCGAGCAGTGTCTGATGCTGCCTCCACTCCACCCAATATCGTGTCTCAGCAAGTCACCAAAACTTCCTATTTCCTTCGAACGCAGGCATTCAGCCCTGACCACGGGCTACATGATCCCAGTTTTTTCACGATTTCACCCATTACTGCTTAGATTTCTGCCTTAGGACTTGCTACACAAACTCTTCCCTCGTGTTCCGCAAGGAAGCTGGAGAACAGCTCCAGAGCAGGCTGAGGCTCGCTCCTAGGAGTGCTTTTCTACTGCCATCTCATGGAACTACAAAAGAATTCCATTTTCCAGTCGGGGCACTGCTATCTTATCGGGACTAGGCTATCACCCATCTGGGTTAACAGCCTGGCTATTGGGCAGCAATTGCCATTCCGTAATAGATTCCCGAAGCCCCATCCCCGCGGCACTGAAATGCCAAGACAGCTCTTTGTTCCTGCACACATTAACATTTCAGTGAGGAACTGGGCCCCCACAGGCTGCTTGTTGTCTGGAGATGAGAGAGTCAGGGCTCTCTTTGTCACATCCACTTTAGCATAAGCCTTTGCAGATCCTGCCCAGCACCATGAATAGGTTCTCCAGCAAAGTACTTTACAGCTTAATTTTCGTGCGCTGTGAAAAGGATAAGGGAAATACTCTAAAACACTTTAAAAGAAATTAATTTGCCTTTCAGATACTGGAACAGGATTTTCAAAGCGGTGAGAAAGGATTAATGTCAGCACAAACAGTCGGGCCAAATCACCAGAGCTGCTTACAACGCACTTCCCATTGTGCCCTTGTCATCTTAAGCCTGATCCCAGCTAAGGCAGCACAGGGAAAGCACAGCGCCTGCACAAGGCCTTGGGTGCACTGAATGCTCCGTGTCTCAGCCACGGGACTTATCAGCAGGGCAAGAAGAAAGAAAAACAGGTTTTGTGTTGCCACAGGAAAGCAGCCACGTGCAGCCCACATGAAGAGTCCTGTGGAACCGAGTGACAGCGCAAGAGCGTTCCCAGAGGACGTTCCCCATCCTCCCCCCAGTGCAGCTTCAGCTGACACGGAGCCTTCCCTCCACACCCCCGGCCAGCACCACACAGAATGGAAGTGCCTCTTCCTCACTGAGCCTTCCTCCCACACCAAGTGCACTGGCACGTCTGACCCGAGACCCTTTTCCTGCTGCTCCCTGGAAAAGCAGATTTCCCCCTCACCTGCTTCACCTACCTGGCTTTAGTTTTTTTTATTTGAGGATGAAACAAAGCTCCAGCCTGTGCAAAGACTCCTCCCGAAGTCCCAGCTCCAAACCACAACCACTCCAAGCACAAATTTCCCTTCAGCGCCCACCCCACTGTCCCCTGGCTTCTCACACCCACCCCAGCCCTGCTGCTGTGCCTTCCTCTCCATCACTCTGCCCCAGGTTGTTCCTGCTCCTCAGTGACACAGGAAACTCATCCCTCTGGCACCATTCCTGCACTCTCATCTCACCCTGGCAGTGCCACAGCTCCTCTCCCACCTGGGCAGCCTCCCCTGCCCATCTCATCACCGTGGTCTTACCTCAGAGTCAAAGCTGCCTCCCAGGGCTTCAACATCCAGGTACACGTTTTTTAACAGTCTGGAGGTCCCACGGAAACTCTGAAGGATTAAAAAAAACCAAAACAAACACAATGAAATGGCCAAAATTCTGACCTCTGCAATTCCACAGGAGGAACAGGAGGGGATCCTCAGCAGTGAAATTAGGCAGCAGAGCCATGGCAATGCACCTACAGCCAATTCATCTTGGAATGACACCGTGGCAGATGTTGATTTATAGGGATTACCATGTGAAAATAGGATTAGATGCTTTTTGGGGACCAAGCAGTACAAAGAAAAGGCAGCACAAATGAAAGCCTAAGGGCAGATGGAACAGCCATTACCAGGGGAGCATCAGGAGCACTTTGGCTGCAGCAAGAGCCAGGGCACACAAATACCTCATTTTCGCTTTCTTCCTCTTCATTTCTCCATTTCTCTGGCACTGCCACATTCAAGGAACTTTTCTCTCCACAGACCAAGTCCAGCAGGTTGTCAGTGTGGCTGGTGGGCTTCAAGACCTCTGCAGGCTGTGAAAGCCAGAAGAAAGGGAAGTGAGAGGTCAGACAGCAGGAAAGGGGAGATAGAGACCCACTGCGACATGGGGCAGCTGCTGGATTCTGGGAGGGAGCTCAGTTTCCTCCCACTTAACATGTTTGTTCATTTGTGAAGGTGATTATTTCTATGTTTTGCACATATTTTGCTTTGCTTTCCTTTAAAGGATCAATTTCTTAACCACTTAACAAGTCTTATTGATCCCCAGGTCACTTTCTAACAATAAATAAATAAAGCATTCGACATGGTTGTAAACTTTACATTCATCAGGAAAACTGTTCTTTTAATTTTATTCTCAAATAGGAAAGTGAAAATAGTTTATTAAATTGTATTATCTGTATTGTTTGTCATGCTTCATTTGGACACCAAATTCTACTAAAACTTAACAGACCTTTTTTCCTCTGCAACAGTTATTGAAACAATTCTTTAAGTCTGCTAAACACAGCAGAAGAAAGCTCACCACTAATTTAGCACTGAGCTCCCTAAAAATAGAAAAAGAAATACAGCTTTTTAACATACAGCAGTATTTCAAAACCGACAGAAGATCACAAATCCTGTCGTTTAAATGTCCCCACACCTGTGACCCTTTGCAGTGTGCTTCCCAGGGCACACTCCCAGGGAAGAGGGAGCCTCACCAGAGTTCCTTCCTTGGGGTTGAGGCTGGAGTCCACCACACTCCCCAGGCCCGGGTTCAGGGGCCCACGAAGGGCGAAGGACGAAGGCGGTGTGAGGCCACGGAGAGGAGAGAGGGTGCCCAGGGGAGGCTGGATGGGCGCCAGCTGGGAACCTGGGGGCTGGAGAAGCACAGGGACATCACTGGCAGGACAGCACAGGCGTGCAGCTCACACTCCTGACCTTGGAACGGGACAAGAGCCCCCCTGTGCAAATGGGGGCTGCTGGGCTCGCCCTCCTCGGAGACCCCGCGCCCAGCAGGCAGCGGCACACAGGGCAGGCAAGGAAACAGGGTCTGATTTACTCACACATTTTGCTTTCCAAATGCCCGTCTGAACGAGTCCTGTCTACTCCTCTCCCTCCCAGACACACCAAGACTCTGTGCTCACTACAGAGTGTCTTGTAGACAAAATTAAAGGTGGCTCTGTACTCAGCGCTCCCTCCCCAGCTGATTTACTGCCCATCACCTGGGTTTGGGGTCAGGAGGCGCTCTCTGTCCTCGAAACCACTCGTTCGTCCTCTGCCCAGCCCTCCCCAGAAGCACTGCAAGCAGAGCCTACTCACTGGGAGTTGCTTCAGGAACTGCTTCTCCTTCTTGTCCTTCTTCTTCTCTTTCTTTTCCTTCTTCTCCTTCTTCTCTTTCTTCTCCTTCTTTTCCTTCTTCAAGCTGCCCCGTGCCAGCAGCTTCTCCCGCTCCCGGATGACCAGCTGCCTGTAGTGCTCATCACAGGGATGCTCCCACATGGAGCGGCCATTTTCAAAGTTGAAGAAATAGATTTCACCACCTGTGATATCTTGGCTGCGTGGCAAAAACAGCAGGAAAAGGTGAAAAGAGCATGTTAAAAATACAGCTGCACAGCCCAGAACATGGCTGATGGTGCGGGCACCTGAAGCTCAGGGAAGAGGAGCGTGACGTCTCCAAGAGGCCAAAAAGGTACCAGTGCAGGGAAGCAGCTCTCCCAGGATGCTCACATCCAGCTTCCCAAAAAGTTTTTCCCCTTCTTCTGCCACCCCATCCAACCCTGTTCTCTGCCCCTTGGAAGCCATTCCCCCTGTCCTGTCACTGGGAATCCCCCGGCACAGCTGCTGCCAGAGCTCTCACCAGGCCTTCCACTCGGGGGGCAGCGGGGTCACCAGGCACTCCCTGGCCAGCCACAGCAGCTCCGACTCCGTGTCGGGGTCAATCCCGATTATCGGCGCAAACTCCCGGATTTCTGGGGAAACAGAAGAGGAATCTGTGAAGGTGGCCTACACGACAGAGCCACCCTCCTCAGCTAAAGCTGTGGGTACACTGGGAAATCCTGAGCCCAAAACAAGGCTGCCCAAAGCCACCAGCACAGCCCCGTGTGCCTGTAGAGCCCGTCCTGCCAGGCTGGGGACACGGGGAGTGACACTGCCAAGTGACATTCAGCTCTGCCTCCTCTAAAATCCCATGTAAGCCACCCTCTCCACCCACTTCAGAAAACAATTTCTGTTTTCTGAATACACCTGGAAGTGACCTGCACGCCTGAATCCCTTCTCCCAGCTCCTGGGAGGACGGGCCACCCTCACCTTTCTCCTTAGGAACGTAGGATTCATTGTAGTCTTCTTCCAGAATGAGCTGGTTCCCGATGCGCACGGCTCCTGCCATGGGTCCTACACCTGGCAGCAGGGAGGAACCAGCACAGAGTCACAGCTGCCCTCAGAAAAGAAAATTCCTCGTCCCCAGCACACGGCAGAGCCCTTCCGCTGCAGCACATGCAGCAAAACCGAATCAAAGAGCTTCCACACGCACTTCCAAGGGCTGCGGAAACAGGGAGCAGAGCTGAAGTGGCACAAAGTTATAATCAGATCCCCCAGGCCTTCGAGCTTCCACAGAATAGATGCTGCAGGCACTTTTTAACCAGGTAAAAAACAAGCTGAAAAGAGAAAGGGAAGAAAGAGAAAGCAAGCAGCTTTCCAAAGCACAGCTTTGAGAGGAATCCCAGGGCTAGCTCAGCACACCTTGGCCTCTCCCACCTTCCCAGAGGGTACTTGAAAAACTGTAAAAGGATCCTAATTTAATGTGTCCCACCTGTGGCCCATTGCTCCATGATTTAACTCACAGACCACAGCACAGCTGGGCCCTTATGACCCATCCAGCACAGGTTCAGGCAGTTGGAATTCACCCTCCTCACCCCAAACATCCTCAGCTGTGGCTCTGTGTGGCCACATTTGGCCAGCACAAGCACGGGGGGGACCACGACTGCTGCTCAAACACACAACTGAACGACAAGGCCAAACGTTTCGGCCTAAGCACCCCCAAATTCTCAGTGCAGAAAGCATTCCTCTGCTTTCCTCGTGAGACCCAGGGGGTTGTGGTAACCGCCCGGTACCCGCCAGTGATAACCACCCAGAGCAGGATCACCAGCTGTGACACAGCCATCACTGACTGCCCTCTTCTCCTCCCTCTGTCCTCAGCCCACTCTGTATTTATAACTCTTATGTAAAGTAAGTCTCAGAAGCAGCAACTAATCCTGGCAGTTTCCAGGCAAAGAGATTCTCAGGGCATCCAAACCAAACCAGCATCACAGAGCTCGCACCACTCCCCCTCCCAAATGTCCCCAGTTAGAGCATTTGGATGTGGGCAACTCGCTCGGAGCCTTCTGTTCCTGTTTTCCTCTCCCAAAACTAAGTCAGCCCCGTCTCCCACCCCTGGCATTGGCACTGGGGGATGAATTATGGGCTCACTCCTCTCTTGGAGACTTTAGTGCGACCTTTCAGTGCTTGAGGGGTAGCTATAATAGATGGAGCCAAGGGGGAACGGCTTTAAACTAAAAGAAGGGGATTTAGGTGAGATATTTGGAGGGAACTCTTTCCTCCAAAAAGGAGGAGGGTGGGGAGGCCCTGGCACGGGGTGCCCAGAGAAGCTGTGGCTGCCCCTGGATCCCTGGAAGTGTCCAAGGCCAGGCTGGACACGCCCAGTGGATAGTGGAAGGCGTCCCTGCCCACGGCAGGGGGGTGGAACTGGATGCTTTTCAGGTCCCTTCCAACCCCAAAAAACCGTTCTGTATCTCTATGCAAACAGGACCCGAAGCCTCAGTGCAGCCGCCGCCGCGCCAGCCTGGAGCCAAGGAAAAAGCGCGGCTGGCGAGGACGACAAACAGCTTTGGTTAACGGGGTATGAAAAGAAATAGGAAAAAAAATACGTTTTCGCCCATATCACGACAGCACCCACGCGACACACGCACGGCCAGGAGCCGGCAGACCCCGCGCGGGGCGGAAGGCCGGAACCGCGCGGCGCGGGGCCGCTCCCCGCAGCCTCCGCTCACCGAGGGGAGCCTCCCCGGGGCCCGGGCCCACTGCCGGTGCCGGGACCCCC
>VZTD01001038.1:927482-942843 GCA_013397725.1 Rhagologus leucostigma | reverse complement strand
GCTGCCGCTGCGGGGCGGCGCGGCCCCGCCGTCGGGGCTCCGGCAGCGCCGGGCGCCGCTGGACGCCGAGCCCGAGAGCGCCGGCAGCTTCGTGGAGATGATCGACAACCTGCGGGGCAAGTCCGGGCAGGGGTACTACGTGGAGATGACGGTGGGCAGCCCCCCGCAGAAGGTGAGGTGGGGGGGGATCCCCGCATCTCTCGCATCCCCCGCATCTCCCTCATCCTCTGCATTCCCCGCACCCCCGGGGACTGCGGGTGCCCCTCCGGCCCCGTGCGGGGCTGCGGGGTGCAGAACAGAGGCGCTGCGGGTGCCACCATGGCTTCGCGTGGCTCTCGCCGCACGGCCCGGGCGGCATTCCTGCTTCCCGTCGCTCCGGTGATGCTTTTCCTGCTGGCTTTCGGTGAAAACTGGCCGCAGGCGCCCGCCGAAGGTGACCCCAGCGCTCCCGGGGCTGTCCGGGCGCTCCGGGCGGGGTGGCCGGTGCTGCGTGTGCCTCTCCGTGCGGACGAGCATCCCTCCATCGCTCCCTTCCCCCTCCATCCCTCCCGCCATCCCTCCCTGCCTCCATCCGCGCTCCTGAGCCGAAGGATGCCGCCGGAGCTGGCGCGGGGTGTGGGCGGCACGGGGGTGGGATGTGGCTGCGCAGCCCCGTGCCCGCCTGGAGCGGGCACATGCGGGCACGGAGGAGCCCCCGGCCGAGCCGTGCTTGGCAGTTCCTCCCAGCACAGCCGCGGGCTCGGCTGCCGCCTGGCTCCGTGTGCTGCTCCCGGCCGGGGGAAATTCTCCAGAAATCCTCCGGAGCTCGGTTTTCCCGGGAGCCTCGTGACGGCTGTCGCTGCGCAGGAGCTGGGGCAGCGTGGGGAGGAAAAGTGCAGGAAAATGGGATGGCCTGGATGGAAAGGGAGCCCACAGGGCAGGCAGAGCAGGCGCTGGTGCGTCACCAGGCTCTGATCCTGCTCCATCTTTTTGTCAGCATCCCTCGCATGCTGGAGCTGCGCTGCCCAGCTCATGTGGCACCGTGTGCCTGCGCGCTGGGGACAGGATGAGAGCTGAGGGCCAGGTGCCAGTCACACAGCACAGGGCGAGCGGCCCCTCCCCTGTTTTATGGATGAGATCGGGGAGGTTCCTGCTGCTAAATCCTTTCGTGCCCATCCTGATCCCCGTTGTCACCAGCAACAAGTCTGGCCCGGGGTTCGAGCTCGGTGATCGAGGCTCTAGGTTCCTCCCAGCACAGGGCCACATTCCCCCACGCCCGCCACTGCCACTTTTTGGGTGCTGCCAGAACAGCCAGCACCCACACAGGCTCTGAAATAAAGGCTGGCTTTTCCCCACGAGCTGGCTGTGCCCTGTGTGCGTGGTGGCAGAGAGCAATGTGGGCAAGATGCGGACGGAGGAATGATACCACTGCCGTGGAAATTGGTTCTCTGGGAGCACTATTGTGTTGTCCCTGTGTGCCTGGGATTTATTGCCTGCTCTGGCAGGGTGTGTTTAGGGGAAAAGAAAAGGGAGGAGATTATTTCTAAAATCCAGTTTTAAATGTGATTTCATCATCTCCTGCCTGCCACGTGTCGCAGCTGCCAGATAATTTCCGTGCGAACCACCTGTTCCCAGGCACTCGTGCGTTCCGGAGCCAGTCACCCTTTTGGGCAGCATCTTCCAGCCTTGGATTGCTTCCAAATGCAAACGTGGTGCCTGTGCATGCGTGTGTGTGTGTCTGTGTGTGTGCGTGCTGGAGCGAAATCCCTCCAGGCATTGCAATGGAATGAGAAGATTCATATGGAAGAGTTTGGCTGTGCCTCTGCAGGAAATTGGGAGCGTGTTTGCCCCGGGGGGTGCGTGCATCCTTCCCGAAGGCTCACACGCAGCAGGGAGGTGGTGATCCGTCTCCTCACCTTTCCTTTCACCTTCCCGATGCTGACAAGGAAGCTTCTGTATCCCCTTGTGCTTTAATTTTGGTTCTGAGCCGTGCTGCGCTGCCAAGTCACCGTCAGCAGCTGATTGCTCACACATTCCATGTGTCCAAGCATGTTGGTTTCCCTGGCTCCCCAGAACGGGCTGATTCATAAACACACAGGGAAGAGGGGCGAGCCGAGCAGCAGGAGCCGGTGTTTTGGGACAGATGGCACAGGCTTGGTGCCCCAGGAGCAGCACACAGCTCTAGGGACACGCGTGGCACAGAGCCAGTGCTGCTGCCGAGGTGCCTGGAGGGGCTGTCACTTCCAGGGACAGGTTTCAGGCAGTGTCCCCGCCACACATGTCCTGGCCTCGCCAGTTCACGTGCCGTGTCCTGGCCTGAATGGATGACTGGGCTGAGTCTCAAGGATCTGGGTCCTCTCCACGTGGGTCCTGTGCGTGACCCCTTCAGCAGGATGGAGCCTGCGAGAGCGAAAGCCCTCCCTGCCTCCTCTCCCTGCAGCGTCAGCTCAGCAGGTCCTTCTCCAGGGCAACCAGTCTCCTCTGGGTGCCCTGGGGATTGGAGATGAGCTGTGTGGAGCAGGTGGCCCCTGATGACCCACCCACAGAACCGGGAACAGCCCTGGGAATGGCGCAGGTGCCAGGAGAAGGTCGGGCTGTGTGGTGGGCGCTGAGCTGGCACCCGCCCAGGGTGGGTATTGGAGGGGTGGACGTGCTGCTCTGATCTTTACCCATGGCCTGAAACGCCGGTGCTCCTGCGATTAACACAAGCGCATTAACCTCCTTCCTCTCCCTCTGACTCCACAGATTAAGGGCCAAAGCCCTGGTGCTGCTGCCCGGGGTGGTGCTGTGAAGCAGCTCCTGGGTCTGGGGTCAGGGCTCACCCTGAGCTCTGCTGCCCGGCACAGCCGGGAGGCTCGGACAGCCCCGCTCCCACCCCGGCAATCCCACCCTGGCAGTCCCACCCTGGCAGTCCCACCCTGGCAATCCCACCCCGCTCCCCGCCGGGGCCGCAGGCACAGGTCAGCTGAGGGCAGGATCCGGCTGGCCCGCTGCTGGCCCTGCCAGTGGGATGTTTGCCAAACCTGGTAATCCTGCCCAGGCAGGAATGAATCGGGAGCGGGGCTCGGCATATGGGTGGCGATTAGCGGGCGCGGGGACTCGCGGGGGCTGCCCACCAGCGATCCTTCCCACCAGCTGTGCCAGCAAATCTGCTCTCCTGGCAAGGGCAACCCGTGCACCCCATCTTGCTGCTGCTCTCCGGCCCCGTGACACCTGCCAAGTGCTTCCCGAATCCTGCCTGTGGATCTGGGGGCTGAGGCCGGGCCGTGCTGAGCGAGGAGCTCACGCTCTGTTTGCACAGTGCTGGATGGTGTTTGCTTTGTGTGCAACTCCCTGATGTCGCTGCCTCCTGCTCCACCGCCTCCTTCTCCTCTATGGGCACAGCAAAAGAGGGTCCCACTGCACTCATGAGCCTTCCCATCTCTATTCCTTCTCCAGCTGAATATCCTGGTGGACACCGGGAGCAGTAACTTTGCTGTGGGAGCTGCACCACACCCCTTCCTCCGGAGATACTACCAGCGGCAGCTGTGAGTATTCTGGGGGGACACAGAGCCCAGCCCCTCAGGCACACTGCTTCTCCTTGCTGGAGGTCTGGCCAGACCCTGCCAGGTACTCCCTGGCCTCCGGAACGGTGGGATCCACATAACCCCTGCTGGTCTTACTCGTCCCTTTGACGCCGTTGCAGGTCCAGCACCTACCGCGACCTGCGGAAGGGGGTGTACGTGCCCTACACCCAGGGCAAGTGGGAAGGGGAACTGGGCACTGACCTCGTCACCATCCCCCACGGCCCCAACGTCACCGTCAGAGCCAACATCGCTGCCATCACGGAGTCAGACAAATTCTTCATCAACGGCTCCAACTGGGAAGGGATCCTGGGACTGGCGTACGCCGAGATAGCCCGGGTGAGTCCTGGCTCGCAGTCCTGGATGTGAGCACCAAAATGTTTCAGTTGCCTTTTTCCTTATCCCTGTTTGTCCCCTGGGGCACAGCAGTGCTAGCGAGGGGAACTCCCCTGGGCGCAGAGAGCTCGTGGAGAAGCGACAGCACTGACACATCCCTGTCCTGCCTCTGCTTTCTCCTCCCACCAGCCCGACGACAGCCTGGAGCCCTTCTTTGACTCCCTGGTGAAGCAGACGCGGGTGCCCAACATCTTCTCCCTGCAGCTGTGCGGGACAGGCTTCTCTCCCAACGAGACAGAGGCCGTGGCCTCGGTGGGAGGCAGCATGGTGAGCGCTCCAGGGGTGGCAGGGAGGCTGGGGGCTCCCTCGGGGCACTGCCAGCGCGTGGTGGCAGCGCCGCTCTGTCGCCTCTGCAGATCATCGGTGGCATCGACCGCTCGCTGTACGTGGGTGACATCTGGTACACCCCCATCCGCAAGGAGTGGTACTACGAGGTCATCATCGTCAAGCTGGAGGTCAACGGGCAGGACCTGAACATGGACTGCAAAGAGGTGAGGGGGCAGCAGGGGACCTGCCCCACGGGCCCTGGAGGCACCCACCATCGGTCAGAGGGGGCTGGGAGGGGAGTGGGGCTGGGGTTCTGCACCTGGGGCACTCCTATTCTGCCCCCCAGTACAACTATGACAAAAGCATCGTGGACAGTGGGACCACCAACCTCAGGCTGCCGAAGAAGGTGTTTGAGGCTGCGGTGAAATCCATCAAAACAGCGTCCTCGGTCAGTGAAACCCATCCCTTCCCCACAGGCACGGCCCAGCGCCAGGGCAGGGCTGTGGGCAGTGTGGCTGCCCCTCACCAGCCTGGCATCTCTGCTGCCTGCCCAGCTCGGCCCCACTCACCTCCCCTTTCCCTCTGGTAGACGGAGAAGTTCCCAGATGGCTTCTGGCTGGGGGAGCAGCTGGTTTGCTGGCAGGTCGGCACCACACCCTGGCACATCTTCCCAGTCCTGTCCCTCTACCTGATGGGAGAGGCCACCAACCAGTCCTTCCGGATCACCATCCTGCCCCAGGTGAGCGTTGGCCTGGCCAGACCCTGCCCGGGGAGCGCAGGCACAGCTGCCTCCCCCGCCACCTTCCCTGACGGCTCCTCTCCCCCTGCAGCAATACCTGCGCCCGGTGGAGGACGTGGCCACCTCTCAGGACGACTGCTACAAGTTCGCCATCTCCCAGTCCTCCACCGGCACCGTCATGGGCGCCGTGATCATGGAGGGCTTCTACGTGGTGTTCGACCGCGCCCGCAAGCGCATCGGCTTCGCCGTCAGCGCCTGCCACGGTGAGCTGAGCCCGCGGGGCGGGGGGGACGGAGGGGACGTGGGTGTGCAGTGACCAGACCCTGCCTCCCCCGCCCGCAGTGCACGACGAGTTCCGGACGGCCGCGGTGGACGGGCCCCACCTGCACTCCAACATGGAGGACTGCGGCTACAACATCCCGCAGACGGACGAGTCCACCCTGATGACCATCGCCTACGTCATGGCGGCCATCTGCGCCCTCTTCATGCTGCCCCTCTGCCTCATGGTGTTCCAGTGGCGCTGCTTCCGCTGCCTGCGGCGGGACCACGACGACTTCGCCGACGACATCTCCTTGCTGAAGTGACGGCGGAGCGCGGGCGCGGCCCCGGGGCCGCAGGTGAGGCAGCAGGGCAGGGGCCGTGCTCCGGGGCTGGAGTGTGGCGGCAGAGCGGCAGCGTGGGCAGCTCAGACCCTGTGCCCGGGGCCTGGGGAACTCGGTGTCCATCAGGGCCGGCGGCCGGGGGAGCCCCGGGCCCAGGCTCCGTTCATCTGGGGCCTGCAGCAAGAGCGTGGCAGCCGGGCAGGGGGAGAGCGCGGCAACCCCGTCCCGGGAGCTGGGGGCAGCTTCTCTGCTCCAGCACCAGGACAGGACGGGCTGTCCCAAGCTCTCCCACCCAGCCTCGCCTGGCTTGATGGAGTGACGCTGATGAGCCATCCCCTGCCTGTCCCCTTCCATCCCTGTGCATCCCTTTCCAGCTCGCCCTGCCGGGAAGCCACCAGCCCAGGCTCTCTTGTAGGGAGCTGCACTGCAGCTGTGCCTCCCCCGTGACTCCCTGCACTGAGCTAGACTCCGGGGATCATCCTGGAGCCGTCCAGCCTCTTCAGAGACAGCCCTGCAGGGCCAGCCTGGGCTGCCCAGACAGGGCTTTCACTCCTATCCTGCTGCCCGTACCCTGCTCGCTCTGACATTTCCTGTGCATTTTCCTGCCTTCCCGAGCTGTGCTCCCACTGCCGCCCGCCCCAGGACTCCCTGCACCCTCCTGGGACAGGCAGGAGCAGGCACCCATCCTCTCCTGGGACAGGCAGGAGCAGGCACCCATCCTCTCCCCACTCCACACAGGATGGGAAACTCCCTGCCCTCGCTTCCAGCATCAGCGGCGGCTGCCACGGAGAAGCCAGTGCCAGGAGTGAAGTTCCCAGCCCTGGCACCGGCTGCTCCCCAGCCCACCCAGCCCTTCGAAAGCCATAGGGGAGCCTGGGCCCCCCCTGCAGCCCCCACACCTCACCGCCGACACATCCCACGGCACAGCAGCTCCCCTCTGCTCGCTCCACACATCCGGGCCTGGGCTGTGGGACACCCTGGCATCCTGGGGACAGGCAGCAGCTGTGGGAACTGCAGCATTTATTGTTTTCTAAACACATGGTTGTATTTATTTCATTTTTTTTTACAAAGCGTGTCACTGGTAGCGCAGCTGCGCTTCGAGAGCGTGTACAGAGCCAGTCCCACGTGTACAGACCACGGCCGCCTCTCACCTGTACAATATATCCATATATCTCTATTTTTAATTCTAGCCCTTGTTGAAAGCCACTGTTCCAACATTAGGGGTCGGTCCTGTTTTGTTTTGGGGTTTTTTTTAATCTTTTCAGCCTTCTGCTCCGTCCTCGGCCACTGTGGCCACCGCCCAGGGCCAGGCTCACGCCGCAGCCGCGTGTTGGGTGGGAGCACCTGATGGTGAGGGGGTCCCAGCTGGCTTGAGGAGGGGGAGGCAGGGCTGGAGCACGCAGGGCAGCGGCTCACAAGCCCAAAGGACCCTGAGCACGGGAGGCACTTCTGTCCTCGTGGTGTTCCTGCAGCACGGGGAGGATTTTCCGGTGTGTGAGGACAACCCCTCCTCCCCGTGCTGCGGGATCACCGTCCCTTCCCCAGAGCAGACACCCGCGACCTTGCAGGCAGTGGTAGTGCTGTATTCCCTTGCTTCTCTGCCTCCAGCCTGGATAGGAAAGTGCTCAAACAGGGAGATTCTGCAATTAAAAGGCATCACTGCTCCGTGAACAGAGGGGACACCTGCAGTGCCAGGGCCGAGCTGGCGGCTGCCCCGCGGAGCCACGCGCAGGAGCAGAGCCACCGGGTCAGGCAGGGACAGACTGAGGACCCACAGCAGTCACCGAGCATAAAGCTTATTAACTAAATCCTGCAGCCAAACGTTTCTTTGGGAAAGCAGCGAGGGAGCCAGGAAACGCAGGCAGCGTAGGAGACCAGCCAGCCCTCGCACGGGGCACCGCCACAACAGCCCCCACACTGCCCCTCCTCGCCCCACCGCGCTCACACGGAGCCCCCCGCCCCGGCCTCGCTCCAAAACCGCATCCGGCCACTCCACGCAAGAGGGCAACGTTCTCCCCCCACCCTCGTGCCTGCCCAGGACCCCCAGGACCCCAGAGACTCTGTTGTGGACCACTGCCTTAAAACACGCCCCGAGCGTGTGCGTGCGCGTCGGAGGAGCCGGCCTGCGGCGAGTTCAGCACCCAGGGGTGCTCCCCTGCCCTCCCGGGGCAGAGGGGCCGCCAGCAGTGCCGAATTCCTGCCGCAGGCTGCGAGAAAGGGGAGGGGAAATTTTTAGAGAGTCATTGCAAGATTTTCAGTGGTGCTGAGCACCTCGCAATCCCACCGAAATCCATGGAGAAAGGGTTGGTGTGTCAGCCCGTGCTTTAGGAGAAAGTACAGGAGAGGGGGACGCAGGAATTCTGACAGGTTGGTTTGTCCCGAGCTGCAGCGCAGCCGCGTCCGTCCACTCCCTCCCCAGGGCCCGGTGACAGCAGGGGATGGGATGGGACGGGACGGGACCGTGGGCTGTCGCTGGAGGCTCCAGTACTCTGTAACCCAGTGTCTATGTAAGAACAATGAATGTTAACACGGTAAATTATTATGACATTAAAAAAACGACCACAAAAAATTGGCTCTATCTGCAACCTGCTCATTGGCAAGAGGGGAAAAACCAGGTGATGACTGGCAGGGGCATGGGGGTGGTGAGGCGTCCAGTCATGAGCAATGGTCCTAGAAAAGGAGCTGGTGGGACCCAAGTGGGAAGAGGTGGCTGAGGCAGTTCCCAGCAGGCAGGGAACACTGACCCTCATTTGGAAGAAGCCAGCAAGGCTGCGGATAAAGAAATGAGGAGCAGCAGCAAATCACTGCATAATATACACACTTTATTTATGAATTTGTATGTATACAGACTTTCTATACACACATTACCTATATAATAAAAATGTACATGTGTATACATGATCGTATAAATATAGAACTGTAGAAATCTTAGAACTGATCCTGTCTATTCACAGCAACTCCTCCCAAGGGCCCGCGTTGTCCCAGCAGCCGTCATTTGAGGCTTGGGCAAAAGGGGCAAGTGTCATTCGTGTTGGTTTGTGCCCAGAATTTGATGCACTGGAAGAGAGAGAATTAGTCAAGAGCCACTGGCACAACCCAAAGGTGCCATCATTGCCCACAGCACTCGTTTCAGGGATGGTTTCCTTTGCTCCTTGCAGCCTCCATCACAAGGTCACCATGAGGAAGGAGCCCTTGTCACCCTTGCAGGACCGTCAGGCCCTCCTCAACATGAGTTTCCATTTCCTTGAGGGCCACTGCTGGAGGCCCCAGAGCTGCTGGGATGAGGGGTTTGCCCACACAGGTGACCCATTGCCAGACCCGTGGGATAGGAAAGTCTCCTCTTCTTCCCAAGAACTCCTGTCTGGCACCCCCCACCCAGACACCTGGGCAGCAGTGGCAGCCCTCCCCTCACCCTGTGTTCCAGATCCTTCCAGACCGTCCTGTTCCAGCGTCTAACCCTCACAGACACAAGCACAGGCTCAGGGACACAAGGGCAGCCTGTTCCCAAAGCCACCACCCACTGGCCACGCAGGGTGGCCCAGCCAAGAGTACGGAAAGGATGGGATGACAGGATGCAGGGAAGCTGTTTATTGATCGTACCCTTCTCCTGGCACGGTGTCAGTACAACAGGGACTCGGGAAGGGTCACTTGGAAGGGCCAGGAGGAAGCCCCGAGCAGCAGAACACACTCACCTCCTTGTGCAGCACGTGTGAGCAGGCCATGGGGTGAAGGTCACCGGGCTGCACGAGCTTCTGGCACATCAGACACAGCTTACAGGCAGCTGGGGTCTGGGATGGGCAGTGAGGGAAAGAAAGGCGCAGGCAGAGAAGTCAGACACACGGCTCTGATCATGGATTCAGCTGCGGCCCGAGGCCACAGGCTGCCCAGTCCCCTCTCTGCCCACAGCCATCACGCCCCGAGAACCACCATCACGTCTCGTGTCCCTCTGTTCTAATGTGAAACAAAGGATCTGTGCCCCCAATCCTCCCCTTCACCTCAGCAGCCCAAGTAGTTGTGTGACAGCTCCCAGCTCCACGGGCTCATCCCTTCAGCCACGTCCCGGGCAGGCTCCCTCCCTCCCCGTTCCCCAGGGAAGCCAAGCAGCCTTACGTGTGACGCTGTTCCAGGGTAAGCCACCTGGGCCGGGGGCAGGAACATGGGCGTGCTGATCTGAGGCAGCGGAGCAGAGAACATGGGGGCCCTGATCCGGCCCAGAGGCTGCAGCAAGGCAGAGGAGGCACATCAGAACAGCCCGGGAGGAAAGGGCAGAGGAGTCACCCCGAATCACCTCAGGGAAAACTGTTCCCTGGTTACGCTGCAGTCAGCAGGAAAGGGAACCCAGGGGACAGCCCTGACGCACAGCCCAGCCTCTGTGGGGAACCAGGGAGCTGAGGCAGCTCTCCCTGCTCCCCAGGCCCCCCTTCCAGCAGCCCCCACGCTGTCCCACCTGGGCACCGGCCGCTGCCCGCTCCTGCTGCTCCGCCAGCTTGGCCGCCACCAGCTGGTTCAGCTCCTCCATGGTCAGGCCGGCCATGGTCCTCCGGGCAGTCTTGATCTGCTGCAGGATGTTGGTGAGCTGGGCCCTGCGTGGACAGCAGCCTGCTAAGAGCCCCCGGTCCCGGTGGACTGGGATCCCTCAGCCACCGCTGCCTGGGGGAAGCCGTGTGCTCTCCTCCACCCTCCCAGTGAGGTGAGTCACATGCTGAGGGGCTTCTCTCCCCAAAACACCGGGGAAAGAGGAGGGAACCTCCAGAGACAGGCTGAGGGGCTCCTGGCTGTGCCCAGATATCCCTGCTGCCCCTCAAAGCTCCTAGTGATTCCCATCCCCAGCACTATGGCAAACCTGATGGAGAGACCACCCAGCCTTTGCTCCTCACCCTCAGCCTTCCCTCACTTCCCACAGACCCCGCTCACACCAGGAGCCCCCCTTTCCCTGGTCTCAGCTCCCATTCCACGCACAAGCCCTTGCCCTCCGGAAAAACACCACCAGACCCTTACTTGTTGCACTGTGGGAACCGAGTCAACAGCTTCTCCAGCAGCTTCTCCAGCTTGTCGGCCGGCTGGGGCCTGTGGAACTCGGGAGGGACGTTCACCCCTCCCAGGCCGGGCGGAGGAGGGATGGAGGCAGCGGGAGGCATGTGGGGGCTGTGCGTGCCGATGAGCGACGCCACGACCGGGCTGTTCCTTCCTTGGGAAGCAGGCAGGGGTGGGGAGGGCTGGTTGGGCCTGGACATGGCGGGGTTCAGCAGAGGGAAGGAGAGCGCCCGCGGATCGGCGCTCGGCATGACCATGGGCACGGGAACGGGTCCGATGGGGAAGGGGAGCCGCGGAGTCAGGGATGGGTTGGGCTGGAATGCCGTCAGCATGAAATCTGTCTGAGAAAGAGAAACAGGGGAAGAGGGAAAGGCTGGTTAGAGTAAGACCACCTGGAAGCAGAGCCTGGTGCCTTCTTCCCCAGCCAGTGAGGTGGGATGAACTGCAGGCACTGGCAGCTGGCAAGGGAAGGAGACCCTTTCCCTCGTCTCCAGGTAGGCCCAGACAGGGCATGGGCCACCCCACACGTGCACAGCACCAGGCAGGCTGTGCCAGGGCCTGGCAACACGGAATGCCCGTGCTGTGGGGCTGGAGAGGCACTCACTTCCGAAGGCGGAGGAGGCAGCGTCGGCGTCGGGATCTGGGGGAGGCTGCTCAGCTTTGTGCCATTCCTTACCATCTGGATGTGGTCGTTGAACTGATCCTAGCAGAGACGGAAGGAAACGGGCGCATTTATCAAACCTGAGCAAGTTTGGGGCATTCTAAGCCCTGGGGCGGCAGGCCCTAAAGTGGCACTGTTTGGTTCCACAGAAGAATGGAAGAGGAGCCGGAGGGAGAAACTGTGTGTGTGTGAAGAACTGCTCACTGCTAGGCTGGGAGAGGTCAGCAGGAACTTACTCGGACACTTTGCTTGGTCATTCGTATCCTGTTCAGCCTCATCTCCCACTCCTGCTTTGGCCTCATGGTCTCCAGCGTGGGCGGCGCAGACCTGCAAGCACAGCTGAACTTTCCCACTTGCAACTGTGCTCTCACTGGCATCAAAGCAGGAGCAAGCAACCCCCCACAGCCTCCTGGCCTCCCCTCCTCCAGCGGGGTGGGAAGGGCTCACCCCCAGGTGAGGCACCCCACAAGGGAGAGGGACTGATATGGGGGACACCCGGGGACACCACAATCAACAGCACTGACTGAGCCTGGCAGATGAACAGCGACGGGGGATAAGCACAGCCCCACGTACCCTGGCTGTGTGACAGTATTGAATCACATCGATTCAGCAAGAAAACCACAGGCAATCCTGAACTATTCCAGTCCAACCTCCAGCATAAGCAGAGGAAGAGGAGATGAGACATGGGGACACCTGAGTGACCCTCCCTGCCACTTCTGACACTACACAGACTTACTTGAGGTAGGTGAGGTGTAGCTCTGCTTCTTTTTCTGCTTCTTCTAGTTTCAACACCAGCAGCTCCTTCCGGCTCTCCAGGGACAGGATCTACGGAGAGAGGCTCAGTTTTTGCACTCCCGTTTCTTGCTGCCAGACCGGGCACTGGGCATTGCTCCCCGCTAACGCTCACTGCACTGATACCTGTTCATCATTCCTCTTATCCCACAAAGTGGGACTTGGCCTTGTCCTCAACTGCTCCTAATTTCACAGAACTGTCCATTAACCCCCCGGAATCTCAAACCAACCACTTTGCAGGGAAGAAGTCACCTGCTCACCTCTGCTTTCCAGGCCCGTTCTGTCTCCTCAAGAATGTTCCTGTTGATTTCATTGTGCTGGTTCTTCAGCTTGTCCAGCTCCATCTCCCACAGCTGCCTGCACACAGAACAGAACGAGTTCCCTTGGGCTCGGGCATCGGAATGGCCACAAGGGGATCGATCCCCGGAGCTCTGGATTGGGGCGGAACCACGGAAGATCAGCAGCCTCCAGACTGTGACACCAGCCCCAGCTCCCTGGGCTGCGTGAGTCACTGTCCCAGGAGTGAGCTGTTCCAGAGCACACAAACAACCGGTCTGTAAACACGCTGGGCAAAATGAAGGGAATTCCCCTCGGCAAAATTCAGTCCAATCCCACGGAAGATCTGAACCAGGAATCAACCTGAGCAGCAGGCAGAGCTATGCTGTTCTGATCCTGGAGATGTTTAAAGCTGGGCATTTCCACCTGTGCTTTGGGAACACCTGGATCTGGAGCATCCCTGCCCAGCTTTAAATACCCGAGCGTGCCAGAGTTCAGTGCAGCTGGACAGCTGTGGGGAACAGACAGGGAAATCAGTCTGCCCTAATTCTGGGAAGTCGAAATTCAATCAGAGGTAGCAGTTACAAGCTGAGTCAATCCACCAAGCACAAACTCTAATCTTACGGGATCTTTATGTCACAAGTATCCAGGAGCCTGCTTGTGACTGGGATCATAGAAGATTTAATCCAGAGCCTCGATGCTGGAAGAGGAAATAAAACCTCTAGAGCACGTAACTGGCCAGCACTGCTGGATCATTCGCCCTACTCTGTCCCACCAGGAGCATCGGATTCACTCTGAGGCAAAACGGCAAGAAGGAACAGTGCATTGGGCAGCACTAATTAGGTAAAGGATAAGGGCCTTACTTCTCATCGGACTGCTCTGCGATCAGAGAGGCAATCTTGTTTTCCTTCTCCTCCTGCTCCTTCAGCAACCTGCACAGGAAAAAAGGGACAGCACAGCTGGAATCCCAACGGTGCAGGGCCCACGTTCAAACCAAACCCCCTCCTGGCACACCCCCGGGCCCGACCACACACCACGGGCTGCAGACGGCTCCCTACACTGTGTGTGGGGAAACAGCCGCCCACAGCCTCTGGAGCACAAATCCTGCTGTCTCATGACACTGCACAAAGGCTGTGGCACAGAACCAGGCTCGCTGCAGGGAGCTGTGCTGCTCCCCCAGCACATGCTCTGCCGTGGTCACTTGGGGGAAAGGGCTGAGCACTTGCAGCCGTCACTGGAGGAGTTTTACCCAAAAACATCACCAAGCCCTCAGAATAAAAACCAGACATCTGTGACAAGACAGAATGGCTCCATAAAAGCGCCAATTCACATACAGAGCCAACCCTAAATCCATCCATATACAGGTCTGACCTAAATACTCACTGCTTCCAAAAAGTTTAAAGCTCTTTGCTCCATCAAGTTTACATCAGGGTTAAGCAAGACTTTTTCCCCCCAAAAATAAACCCTTTCTCTTCTGTACAAATACCTTCTGCCTTTCTCACAGAGTTTCTCAATCTCAGCTTTGAGATCCTGCTCTTTCTGCAGGAACTCCTTCTTCTCTTTCTCCATCTTCTTCTTAGTCTCTTCTCGCTTGATCGTAACATCCTGGATCGCTTTCAGGATCTCCTGGAGTAAAAGAAGCATCACACAGATACAGAGCAAAATTCCCAAGTAATGGTTTTGATTTAAAATCCGTTACTTTTTTGGATTAATTGATTAATGAGATTACGCAACAAACTCTTTCTTTTTAGCAGATCCAGTCAAGATATATATTGGCTACTATGAGGAAACTCAGGAGACAGATGCTCTGGACTGCAGGTTCTCCTGCCTCTTCATAAGCATTTTAAAATTAATTACAGGGTAGGTTAAACAAGAACAGTTCTTCAACAAATACCTGGTGGTTTTTCATCTCCTCTTCCCTCCGCTGCTGGAGCTGCTTAAGCTGGACCTGCAGCTGATTCTCCACCTGCCTCTGTTTGTCCAACACCTCCTGGTAGCGCTCCTTCAGCAAGGCCCGCTCAGACATCATCTTGTCCTGCAGTGGAGAGCAAAACCCCTCCTGTAACAAGGGCAGCTTAAGGACTTCAGGGCTGATATCTGATGATCTTGGAGGTCTTTTCCAACCGTAATGATTCTATGATTCTATTTTGACAGGAAAAAAGTGGGAAGAACAGCTCCAGCTCCTTTGCCTGGGAGCGTGAGCAGCAGAGCCCGGATCTGAGGGCGGACCTTTGATACCCACCAAGTTCTTCTCGATGTCCTGGTCCGTGCTCACGTCCGCATCGGCCGCCTTGAAGTCGGTCTGTGAAAGGAGGTGATTGAGATCAGACCCTCGCCCCTGCAGCGACCACACAGTGACTCCAGGCCGTTCCTGGGCACCTGTTCCAGTGCTCTGCCACCCTCCATGGAAAAGAGTTCTCTATCATATTGGAATGAAACTTATTGTTCTAGTTTATGGCCACTGTTCTTCATCCTACAGCTGGGCACCAATAAAAGGAATGTAGCACCATTCTCTGATACCCCTTGGAAATATTTACATGCATTAATGGGATCCCCTCTCAGTCTTGTCTAGACTAACCAGGCCCAGCTCCTGCAGTCTCTCCTCATCAGAGAGATGCTCCAGACCCCTCATCATCTTTGCAGCCTGTGTTGGACCTTTCTTCAGTAGCTCCTTGTCTTTCTTGTTCTCAGGAGCCCAGAACTGGACACAGCACTCCAAATGTGGCCTCATTAGGGTCGAATTTTAATTAAAGATTAATTAAAGACTGTTCAAAGCAGAGAACCAGGCACACAGCAGCAGCTGCAAAGCTGCAAGTATGGATGTGTTTTATCCCCCAGCCTCGACTTATGCAGTTCTTTGTCCTCCGGGTTCTAAAAGAGCCTTTCGAGGCCCTGGCCCCGCACACCACAAACCCCACGAGCCCCGGGGGAGCTGCACCCACCTGCACGGCGATGTTCTGCGACGGCCTGGCCGGGGCCGCCTCCTCGTCGGGCTCCTCGGCCGCCGCTCCGCTCTGTCCCGCGGCCTCCGCGCCGCCGGCCCCGGGCTCCG
>VZTD01001038.1:903081-913115 GCA_013397725.1 Rhagologus leucostigma | reverse complement strand
CTAGCTGATGATCTGCCGGGGCCGGCCGTAGCTCATCCCCGCCTGTGACGCTCCCTTGTTGGTGCCCATCTGTAGCCCGATGATGTTCTTGCCCTCCTTCAGCTGGCTCTCGGTGAACTCCCGCTTGTGCTCCTGCGCTTTCCTGCGGGGCACAGGGAGAGGCCGTGGGGCACCCGCATCCCCGGCTGCCCAGGAGCGCCCCCCGATCCCCAGGAATGCCCCAGCCACCTTCCCTCCCCAGCTGAAAGTTTGGCATCCCGCTTCCATGTGCTCCGGGGTGCTCCCAGGCAGTGGAAAGAGCCAGCGCCGAGCAGCCGCAGGACAAGGGGGTCCCCATGCCCAGCTCTGCACTCTCCCACTTACTTCATGAACCAGTTGGGGTCCCCGTGGTAGTTCCCATCGTTCTTGGTGACTGCCAGGCTCCCCAGGGCCATCAGCGTCCTCTGCACGGCCGCCATGTCCTTGGCTGCCCAGGGAGAGAGGGGCATGAGGATGGGCACAGCGCAGCACGGCAGCCCTGGGACCCCCAACCCCGACTGCCCCTATCCCGCACCTTCAAACAGGTCCACGGTCTGGAACATGTCTGTCTTGATCACGCCGTAGTCCTCGGCCGCCTTCAGGAACTGGGCGATCTGTTCCATCTGCTTGAAGACCATGGTGGGCGGCGCGTCGGGGATCTTGACGGGCTTGGAGCCATCAGGGTAGAGGCTGTTCACCAGCCTGCTGAGCACCTGCCGCAGAGGGGAGCCCGGGTTTGCTGCGCTGCCCACCGAGCTCCCCGTGCTGCCCCCGGAGCTCCCCACCGGCCGCCCACCCCAGGGCCCCACTTACGATGCCGTTCTTCAGCCAGACCTGGAAGCCCAGGCGGCCCCGCTCCGGGCGTCCCACGGAAGCCCCGCACTGCGCCACGATCCACTCCACCAGCCGGTCCTCCAGCTCATCGTCGTACTTCTTCTCGATCTTGGACTGCACATCCCTGCTCATGCCATAGGCTGGGCCTTTGTTTGCCATGGCTGCGGTGGTGGGAGACCTGGCAGCACAACAGGGACAGTGAGGCTGTGGAGATGCTGTCCCCTATCCAGGGACCCCGTGGACACCATTGTTTCATTTGCCTGTCACTCTGCCGCAGTGGGGACAAGCCCTTCTGACTCTTCCCTCGCCAGGTAACAGCCCTTCAGCTCCATCCAGATGTTTGACGGAGAATTCACCACCATGACCTCCAAAACCTGCCCAGACAGATGGTTCCTGTCCTGGCAGAGATGCCTCCTCCCCAGCTCAGACTGTGCACAGGAGCAGCCTCATCCCTGTCCCTTGCCAGCTCTTGGCTGGCATGGATGTCCCTGGTGTGACCGTGCCAGGATCCAGGTGGCAGGGTGACCACGTCAAGGCTAGCTGGCTGTGGCGTGGTACGGTGGCCGCGGCACAGCAGGGTGGCCACGGCATGCAGGGCAGGGTGGCCGCTTGGCGGCCTTGGCACGGTGGGTCCGGGAGCCAGGGAGGAGCGCGGGCAAGGCAGGAGCAGCGGGAGCCGTGCCCATGCCCTTGTAAGGACATGCTGCGGACAGTGATGGCAGGTAGCCGGCCGCGGGCAGCGCCCGAGGGTGCCAGGGAGGATGCCAGGAGGGAGAGGCTCTGGGAGTGACAGCCAAGCCTTTGGTGGCGCTGGCATCGCTCCTCCCTGCCCGGCTCCTTGCTTGGCATGAAGTCTCCGAGTGCCTCCAGGAGCCGTGCGGACATCCCACATCCACACCCGGCCTCCAGCGGGCTCATCCTGACCGCTGGGCCCCCCGGCTCCTGCGGGATGGGCTGAGACACGGACCCTGTTTGCTGCCGGCAATGCGGGGGTGCCCCGCGAGCCCCGTGATCTGTGGTGATACCCCACGAGCCCTACGGGCGGCCTGTGCCCGGACCCCGAGCGCTGCTGGGCACACCCAGTGATGCCACAGGTGCCACGGCCGATCCCGCTCCGTGCCCTGGCCCGACCTGGCACAGAGGGCTCACACACGGCTCCCTCGGCCGCACGGCGTTGCCCGTCAGCTGCCCCCGGGCCCGCCAGCCCAGTGCCCGTCTCCCGTCCCCACCGAGCACAGCGCAGAAACGGGCACGGGGGGCTGGAGTTGTCCCTCCACGGCTGTCCCGAGCCCCGCACGGCCCCTCCGGCTACCGCGGGGACCCGCAGCTGCGCAGCCTCGCCGGGAACGCGGTCCTGAGGGGCAGAAGCAGGACAGAAGCCCGGCAGCGACCCCAGCCCGAGCAGGGGAGCCTGACCCTCCTCCGGGGAGCAGCGGTGCAGTCCGAGGAGCAGCATCCCCATCCCGGGGAGCCGCATCCCACCCGGGGGAGCAGAACCCGCGTCCCCCAGGGAGCAGATCGCAGTCCCGGGAGCGGCTTCGCTATCCCAGGTACAGCGTCCCCATCCCGGGGAGCAGCACGGGCTGGCGTTCTCACCCGGGGACCCTCCCCGCCGCCCCCCCCGCGGCAGGACTTACAAGCGGCTGCGGACGGAGCGAGGGCGATGCTCGGCGAGGGACCAGCGCACTGCCCCGCGGGGACCCCGACCTTGCGCTAAAAGGCGGGCGGCGGGACGGTGATGTCAGCGGGGCGCGGAGCCCGGCCCCCCCCGAACCCTCCCTCCCGGGGCGCCCGGCCCCGCAGCGCTCCGTGACTCCGTCCCAGGCACCATATTTGGGGAAAGTCTCCGAAAACCAGCGACGAAAGCCCGTGCTCGAGCATTCCCCGCGTGCCTCCGCCCCAGCGGGGCCGGGGCCAGGGCGGAACCGGGCCGGGGGCTGATGGAGTAAATCCTTTTATAGCCAGGCGGCAGCGCCGAGGGCTCCCGCCCTGACTTCATGGCTGGTTTTCCCGTGCGCTCACCGCCGGGAGCCGGGGCGGCCGCGCAGGGTCCCCCCGCGGGGATGCTGCGGGGGCACGGGTGACACACACCGTGCCCGGCCGGGGCCGCCGGCGAGGCTGCGGCATCCCGCGGGCACCGCGCCTGGGCATCCCGCAAATCCCGGGATTCCCTCTGCCCCGCGGGCACCATCTGGAGCGGGTCAGGGCACAGCGGGGCACGCAGCAGCCCTGGCACCGCGCTGCGATGATGCCACACGGGGCCCCAGCACCCAAGGAACTTTGCTGCCCGTGAAGCAGGAACCCCCTGGGCATCCCTACCCACCCCTGGGGCTGCCAGACCCTCCGTGCCCCCCCAGCCACCCCACACGTGCTCTCCAGGGCAGCATTTCCCAGCCCCTGCAGTGTCTCCCCTCTCCCAAAACCCCGTGGGGAGAAGGAGCCGGTGCCACAGCGGGACCTGGCTGACAGCCGGTGGCAGCTGCCCCACGGGACCCCTGGCAGGCGGCAGCAGGCACAGGCAAAGTGCAGACACTTTAATGCGAGTCCCTTCCCAGCAGATCCACGCGCGGGGAACGCGGCACCTTGATGGGGAGCGGCGATGGGCGCCCACTGCGGCCACCCCCCCGGGACGCTGGAGGAGACACGAGTGGGGCCTCTCCGGTCACTGCCACCACCGTGCTGGCCCCACACACCCCCACCTCCCACCCACTCGACTCAGGCACTGAAGAGAGACCCACACCCTCGTGCTGGGGGGCCACGGGGCTGCTGGCACGGCGCTCGCCCCAATGCCCCCCTGTGCCCACGGGCACACAGACACGGAGCAGCAGCAGCACCTTTTCCAGTGTCACTTGCCACCGAGGACGGATGCTCCGGTGGCCCCCCAGCCCCGTTTTTGGCACAAAGTGCCTGGAGGGACCCGGCTGACAGGGAGGAGGCAAACCAGGACCCCCGGGCTGTGTGGGGAGGGGGACGGAGTGGCTGGCAGGACCTGCAGCGCAGACATCCCTCCCCAGGGGTGGGTCCCCCCTCCTGGGGCTGCAGCCGGGCGTTTGGCACGGTCCCAGGGCAGCGGGTGGCTGCAGGCTCCTAGAAGACGTAGATCTTGTCCCGCTGGACACAGTCCAGGTCATCATCCAGCGTCAGCAGCACCTGTGGAGCGAGGGGAGTGAGGGGAGCAGGGCCCTGGTGAGCTGGGGAACAGGGGACACTGGCTGCTGTGCCGGTGGAGCCAGCACCTACCAGGAAGGAGCCGAACATGGCGATGGAGGAGAGGAAATGCCAGATGTCGTGGTCGTCAAAGAAGTCGAGCAGGATGCAGTCACGGTTGTGCTCCCGGGATTCGGCTGGCGTTTTCTGCCAGGCACAGGGCTAGTCACTGTGCCTGCCCACGGCCACCCTGCCCACCCCGCTGCCTGTGCCACCCTCCTGCTCACCTGCCAGGTGCTGAGCCCCTGGAAGAAGAAGAAGAGGGCGAAGCCCCAGACCACAGAGGTGCTGATGATGCAGAGCAGGGGGATGAGCTTGATGCGCTCGCCGCTGCGGAGCTGCGGGAGAGGCCGGGGTCACCGTGTGGGCAGGAGCTGGCAGCAGTGCCCATCCCTGCCCTGCCCTCCCCGCTGGGCCCGTGGGGGCCGGGGGCTCGACTCCCACCTTCATGATAATGTAGAAGGCGAAGTAGAGGAGGAGGTTGCAGATGCCGATGGCCAGCAGGTAGGAAGCGAAGTCATTGGGGCGGACAATGAGGCCGTAGGCAGCTCTGGGGAGGCAGTGAGGTCAGCCTGGGGGTCCCCCTGCCATGCCCGCTGTCCCCAAAGCATGTCTGCAGCCCCCGGGAGATCAGGCAGAGTGTGGGGACTCCGGGGTGCCACAGCTGCTGTCATGCTGGGCTCACGGCTGCCATGAGCTGCCTGTCCTCAGCCCAGCCCCGCGGAGGGACGGCAGCGCCGCAGGAGCGGGGCGGGGGCGGCAGCAGGGATGGGGAGCAGCGGGGTGGGATCTGGCACGTGCCCAGCTCTGCACTCACAGCGACCAGTTGATGATGTTTCCCATGACCAGGAGCACCATTCGGTCCTGCAAAGGGCGAGGGGGCTGTGAGGGGCGGCAGGCAGCTGCTCTGGGGGAGGCTGCCAGGGAGGGTCTCCGCAGAGCCGGGGGCTCCGGTGCCAGCACTCACCACGTACATGGGCCCGCTGCACTGCCGCACGCAGTCCGTGTACAGCACGTGCAGGATCCTGCGCAGGATGCCCGAGTCTGCGGGGAGAGGAGAGGTGACACCGGGGGGCCACCACACTGTCCCCACCCACCTCGCTCACGGTGCCTCCCCTCCCTCACCCAGCTTCCAGCGCCCCATGTAGTACAGCTGGGTGCTCAGCAGCAGCGTGGCCACGATGTGGATGACGGAGAAGACGATCCAGAAGGCCGTGTTCCCCTTCCCAAAGACCTGTGGGGCGAGCGGGGGGGCGGGCAGCGAACTGTGGGGGCCACCAGCCCCCCTCCCTCAGTGCCCACCGTACTCACCACGCCCACCACGGAGAAGAAGATGACGAGGGCCAGGCAGGCGTAGGCGCTGTAGGCGCTGGCGTTGATGTCCGGGTGGCGCTTCTGGTAGAGCTTCAGCATGCAGAGCCCCGCGATCATGTACATGAAGGACGTGTCTGGGGGGGCACAGCGGTGAGAGGGGCGTGGGTGGCCCCGGCGTGGGCGGTGGGGAGCCGGGGGAGGCACTCACCGAACTGGAAGTTGGTGTAGTTGGGGCAGACGTGGTAGCAGGCGCTGAGCAGCCCCTCCATCATGAGGGCGGTGCCCATGGCGTAGAAGAGCCCGAAGTGCTTGGGGATGCCACACTCCTGCGGGGCGGAGGGCAGCGACGGAGGGGCAGCGGGGGGTCCCGGGAGACTGAGCACCCCCCCCGGGCAGCCCGAGCCCCCCAGGCAGCCCTGTCCCTTACCAGGGCGCGGGCGTCGTTGCGCAGCAGCGCGCGGTTGTAGTTGATCTCGCGCTGCAGGATGATCAGCAGGAAGAGCAAACCCAGCAGGACGTAGCCCAGGTTGCTGAGGATGTTGTTGAAAGCGCTGCGAGGGGCCAGTCCCGGTGTGGGTGCTGCGGACCCCGCTCCCTCCCCAGGGTCCCGCTGCAGCCCAGCCCTGGGCACAGGGGACCCCCGGCCACCCTCCACCGTCCCCCCAACCCACCTGAGGTTCCCCAGCGGGTGGGCACACAAGAAGTTGTAGTAGCAGATGTCCTGGTTGCCGGTGACATTCACCACCTGTGGGCACGAGCAGGGTGAGGGTCACAGGGGACTCCCAGGGATGTCCCCATCATGCTGGTGGGGTGGAGTTTCGGACTGCAGCCCCCCGAGCTCCCAGGACCCCCCTCACTGCCGCCCTGGCCCCACTCACCGTCTGGTAGGTGATGACGAGCTGGATGACGGGGAGGGCGTAGAAGACAGCGATGGTGGCGATGTTCCTGGGAGACGGCAGGGATGTCAGGGGGTCCCTGCTGTGCGCCCCGGGCTGGGACACTGCTTGGTGCCCCCCTCCCCACTGCCTCCCACTCACCAGAAGTAGATCTGGTACTTCTTCCGCAGCACCCGCTTGTCCTTGCGCGCCAGGTCGGCCACGCACAGGTATTGCTGGAAGGAGAGGGGGGTCAGGGGCTCGCCTGGCCAGCGGGGAGCGGCCGGCACGGCTGGGGGCCGGGGAGGGGCACACCTTGGTGCGGATGACATTCTTGTCGTAGTCAATGTCGGCCAGCGTGTCGTAGTCATCCTCCTCGACGGAGCTGAGCGAGTCCATGCGCGGCCGGCCGGCCACGTTCTCCAGTGACCGCTCCCCTGCGGCCGAGCCGGGGCCGTCAGCAGAGCCCCTGGGCCAGCCCGCCTCGGTGCCCACCCCGCAGGACCCCAATCACCGCCAATTAACCACTGGGCTGCCTCCCTGCCAACTCACACTGGGGACAGGCCTCAGCTCCCTCCGGCCCTGCCCCGGGGGCAGGTGGTGGCTGTGCCCACGCAGGCAAGCATTGCCCCGTGCCTGTCCCCCGGGGCTGTGCCACGCTGGGGACCACCGAGGGCCAGGCGGACAATGTCCTGCTCTGCAGCCCCTCAGGTGCTGCCCTTGCTCTGAGAGAGAGGAGCAGGGTGCTTTGTGTCCCGGACACAAGCTCGGGGCTGGGCAGATTTCACCCTGATTGGCCCAACCCTGCCCGGTACCAGCATCTACCCATGGCAATGCTCAGCGGCCTCATCGGGGCGGAGGGCGTGCGCCGCTTGAACTGCTCCTGCCCTTCAAAGGAAAGCCAGAGTTACTGGAGCAGAGCTCCCTGAGCTGTGTCACCGATGGAGACCCCGCTGGGGGCTGCACGGAGGGGCCGGCAGCCCCAGGACCCTTCCTGGAGGTGGAGGGGGCAGAGCCAGGATGCCACCGGGCACGAGGCTCTGCAGGGCTGTGGCCACACCAGTGGCCCCACAACTCACCCACGTAACTGTAGGAGACTTCTGCCGAGCCCAGGCTGTCCGTGATGCCCTCGGTGCTGCTGGAGGAGCCGTTCCCTGCAAGGACAGGCAGAGGGTGGGCACAGCCCATGGGCAGGGGGGAGAGGGACAGGGGACAGCGCGTGGCACTCACCAAAGGAGCCGTAGCCATAGCTGTCGTAGGGGCCGTGGTTCAGGAAGGAGTCAGGGATGCTGCGGGAGTGACCTGTGGGACAGGAGGGTCCCTGTCACCCTTGCTGGCACCCCTGTCCCCAGGCTGCACGGCCCTTGGACACAAAGCAGCTCCCAGCACCCTGCCCTGGCACGGGGCGAGCTCAGAGCCAAGGACAGAGCTGGCACCTACCCAGGAGCGATGCTGGGAGTTCCCGGAAAGCCACGGGAAGAAAGAGACAGACCTAGTGAGATGCAAAGCCCCAGCACAGCCCTGCCAGCCCCACAGCAGAGAGGTCTGGGACCTCCCCGTCCCCCTGACACTGGGATTTGTCCCCAGGGACTCAGGGAGACAGTAGGGAACTCCTGCAGAGCCAGAGGCTTTGGCACAGGCTCAAGAGGGCAGAATAACCAGGAATTCCCCTCCGTGCTGCTGGCTGCTGCCTCCAGCCCTCACCTGTGTCCAGGCTGGGCGAATCCATGGCTGCCAGGAGCCCCTTCCTCTTGTGCTGCCTGCAGAGAGAAACAGCTCTCAGCCCGTTTGTGCCACCGCTGGTGCGAGGGGGCACAGCCCGAGGGCCCCCACCAGGGTTGTGCCCACGGGCTCAGCACCCAGAGGGGCAGCGACACCCGGGCACTCACCGGCAGCTCTCCCAGCAGGCGATGAGCAGCGTGAGGACGTAGAAGGAGAGGAAGATGCCGAGGCAGAAGAGCACACTGCGCACGTAGGCCTCGGCTGTGCAGAGCCAGGACGGGCCCTCAGCAGGGGCGGCACCTCGGGGGACCTGCCACGGGTCCCCGCAGAGCCCAGCACCCCCAGCCCCTCCCAGACTCACAGGTTATGGCGGGTGACACCATCACCTCCAGCGTCTTCTGCCGGTTGTGCTGATCCACGGGTTCATCTGGAAGAAGGCAGGGACGGGGCTCAGCTCTCTGCCCTGTCCCCAGCTTGTCCCCACACACAGCCCGTGGTGGCAGCCCCACTGCAAACCTGGAGAGGCACCCTTGGAGAGGGGGTAGTAGGGCAGAGCCCCCCCGCACGCCTCGTCCTCCGTCTTCACCACCACCACCACATAGAAGCTATGGCTGGGGAAATCCTTCTTCTGCAGCAAGAGATGGGGTCAGCAGAGCCCAGCAGGGGATCTCCCATGCCAGAGGTTATCCCAGGGATATCCTTTGTGGGCTCTGGTAGCCAGTGGTACCTGGCAGCACCAGGCAGGGACTGGGAGCGGCTCAGCCCTGTGCCCACCTGCACCGTGATGGCCGCCTTCTTCGTCATGGTCTGGTACATCCCGATGAAGGCCACGTTGTTGTCCAGGTCGTAGACGGGGCACTGCGGGGGCAGAGGGGGCTGTCAGCCCCGCCGGGCACCACGGGTCACCCAGAGAGGAGACCCACTGCCCAGACCTACCAGGATGTCCTGGATGGAGATGACAGAGCAGGGGAACGCCATGGCTGAGGTCACCTTCACTATCACCGAGTCCACTTCCTCGGGGAACTCGTACTTGAAGTACTGTGCGGAGAAAGGGCCCGTTGGTGCCACGGTGGCCACGCTCCCTTCCTGGGTGCAGACCCCTCCTGTGCCACGCCGTGCCAGCTGCCCTCACCTGCGGCTGGGCGGCCGTGGCGTTAAAGCTGAACCTTTCATTGGTCCTGCAGAGAGCACGGGAAAGGTGGTGGGTGACGAGGGGAGCCCACAGCCCCCGCAGCACCCACAGGCAGCAGGCAGGGAAGGGGACAAGGGCACGGGGCTCCCCTCACCGCAGCACGAAGTTCTCCACGCGGGTGACCCGCAGCTGGTAGGAAGTGTTGAGGGAGAGCGTGGAGACATCCACGTAGAAGTGCTGGGTCTCCACCTCGGCCTTGGTCTGCGGCTGGCAGAGCGTGCGGCTCACCTCCTGGTACGCGTATTTCCGCTGGTACCTGGGCAGGGAGAGCCGTGTGCGCCCACCGACCCTGCTGGGGACCCCTGCACGGGGCATCCCAGCCTGGGGAACTCCTGCATGGGACAGCTCAGCCTAGGGAATCCCAGCCTGGGGAATCCCTGCAGGGGACATCCCCGCATGGGGAAACCCTGCCCGCCCTGCTGGTACTCACAGGCCCCGGAGGATAAGCGGCACCTGGAAGGAGACCACCGCCTCTTTCTGCCTCACCACGAAGAGGACGGGCTGGTCCTTGTGGTCCGAGAGGACGTTGACCGACACCCGCACACCCTCGGTCTGCGGGGACAGGGGCAGGTGAGGCGTTGGCCGGGCAGGTCGGGCCGCGGCGGCTCGAACCGAAGGCTGGACTTTGCTCGGCCGCCGTGGCAGAGGCTGCCGTGCCCTGTGCACCCCACAGCCCCGGCAGCCCTGGGGGGACGGTCAGCCCGCGGGGGACGTGGCGGTGGTGACCACCCCGGCTCACCCTGTTCCTCCGGACGCTGTGGTTGAAGGCGTAGATGTTGAGCAGGTTGGCGTCCACCCAGTCGATGTAGGTGGTGTTGAACTGCGCTTCCTTCTCCTGCACGTCGCGGTCCCTCTGGGGCTGGGGCTGGGGC